>CAWUFW010008860.1:0-115000 GCA_963921515.1 Calotriton arnoldi
CGGCGTCGTGGTCGCCGGGATGACGTCGCGGGCAGTACTTAGACGCCGCCCTGCGCGCTGACGTCAGTTCTGTACACGACTTTCCGCGCCAGGAACGCAGAGCCATGCAAGAAGCTGACATAGGTGTCTGAAAAATACTAGGGCCCTGAAAGGGATGTCCTTAACCCTAGAAATCAGTTCGCAGAACGGGGAGGATGGGTGGGGCGGTAGTGAATCTGTCACTAACTACTGTCTCTTACAGATATATCGTTACACAAGTTAGTAACTTGTGCATCTGAAAGAGACACGTTAGTGACAGATTCCTTACCTTAGAATAGATACCCCAGCAATACCAACCCCGGTGGTGGGTCTGCGAACAAAGATCAGACAAGGAAGTCCTGGAGGACAGAACGGCCAAAGAAGCCGTCCCTCCGGACCTGACTGTCAAGGCAGTAATGCTTTGTAAACGTGTGCAGCGAGGCCCACGTAGCTGCCTGACAGATATCCTGCAGCGGAACACCGCGGCCCAAAGCCGTGGTAGCAGCCGTTGCCCTGGTGGAATGGGCACGCAGCCCAACAGGAGGCTCCTTCTTGGCCAAAGAATAGCAGGCTTTGATACACAAGGTTACCCAGCGGGAGATGGTTCTCTTGTGCACCGCCCGACCTTTTTTGGCACCCACGTAGCCAACAAAGAGCTGGTCATCCACCCGGAAATGGCGTGTGCGGTCGATGTAAAAGGAAAGCGCACGTTTTGGGTCCAGACGGTGGAGCCTCTCTTCCTCTCTGGAAGGATGCGGAGGCGGAAAGAAGGTGGGCAAAGTGATGGTCTGCCCAATGTGGAAGGCAGTAACCACCTTTGGCAAGAAGGACGGACGCGTCCTAAGAACAACCTTGTCTGGATGGCCAGACAGAAAGGGAGGTTTGCATGATAGAGCCTGGAGCTCACTCACCCGCCGAGCGGAGGTGATGGCCACCAGAAAGGCTGTCTTCAGAGTCAGAAGACGAAGAGGACAGTTATGTAGAGGCTCAAAGGGAGCGCACATAAGAAAGGTAAGAACAAAGTTCAAGACCCACTGAGGCATCACAAACTGAACAGGAGGGAAGAGGTGTGTAATGCCTTTTAGAAACCTGTTAACAACAGGGGACTTGAAAAGGGAGGGCTGATCAGGAAGCCTGAGGAAGGCCGAGATGGCACAAAGATAGCCCTTGATGGTACCCAGGGCAGAACCCTGTTGGGCCAGGGAAAGAAGGAACAGGAGAACCTCAGAGAGAGGGGCAGAAAGGGGATTCACAGCCTTTGCTGTGCACCATGCCACAAACTTGTTCCACCTGCAGGCGTATACCACCTTAGTGGAGGGACGCCTGGCTGCCAGAATCACATCACAAACTTCGGGAGGCAAGTCGAAAGGAATCAACTGCCGCCGCTCAATCTCCACGCAAGCAGGTGGAGGCTGGACAGGTTCGGGTGGAGGACCGTCCCCTGCTGCTGCGACAGAAGATCCTCCCGAAGAGGCAGACGGATCGGGGGATCTACGCTCATACTGAGTAGCTCGGGATACCAAACTCTTCGAGCCCAGTCCGGAGCCACAAGAATGACTTGGGCCCGGTCGTGCCGAATCTTCTTCAACACTCTGGGTAGAAGTGGTATAGGCGGAAAGGCGTACAATAGACCGCAACTCCACTCGTGACGAAAAGCGTCGCCGAGCGAGTGCCGCCTTGGAAATTCCAACGCGCAGAACTGATGACATTGCGCGTTCTCTTCGGTGGCGAATAGATCTAACCAAGGCTCTCCCCACTGTAGAAAGAGTCCTTGCGCCACTTCCGAGTGAAGACGCCATTCGTGATCCATCATGCACCTGCGGCTGAGTTCGTCCGCCCTGGCGTTCAGGGAACCTGCCAGGTGTTGAACCATCAGGAACATGCCCTGATGTTCCAGCCATGTCCAGAGGCGCAGAGCCTCCTGACAAAGGGTCCACGACCCCACCCCGCCTTGCTTGTTGCAGTACCACATGGCGGTGGTGTTGTCTGTGAACACCTGCACTACCTTCCCTTTGACAGAGGGAAGGAATGCCTTGAGTGCAAGTCGGATCGCCCGGAGCTCCAGAAGGTTGATATGGAGCCAGGACTCCGCCGGAGACCAGAGGCCTCTGATCTCCGCCTCTCCCATGTGACCGCCCCATCCCAGAAGGGACGCGTCCGTCACAACTGTGTGCTCTGGCTGGGGAAGGGAGAGGGATCTGCCCATGACCCCTTGCCGGTTTGAGAGCCACCACTACAATTGTTTTGCAGTCCCCTCCGAGATCTGGACGTAATCGGACAGGTTGCCCTGGTGCTGCGCCCACTGGAACTTCAGGTCCCACTGCAGAGCCCGCATATGCCATCTGGCATGATTGACCAGCAGGATGCAGGAGGCCATGAGGCCCAGCAGCCTCAGGGTCATCCGTACCGAAACCCAGGATAAAGGCTGAAAGATCGGAATCATAGCCCGAATATCCCGGACTCGCCGTTCGGGAGGATAGGCCCGAAACTGCGTCGTGTCCAGAACTGCTCCGATGAAAAGGAGCTGTGAGAAGGAATCAGATGCGACTTCGGCACATTGATGGAGAACCCCAGCGAGTGCAGGAGTTCGGCCGTAGTCTGGAGGTGGGAGACGACTGCCTGGGACGAGCCCGCCTTCAGCAACCAGTCGTCGAGGTAGGGGAAGACTGGAACCCCTGCCCAACGCAGATGAGCTGCGACCACCGCCATCACTTTCGTGAACACCCGAGGGGCACTTGTAAGGCCAAAGGGGAGCACGGTGAACTGAAAATGCTCGAGGCCTACCGTGAACCGCAGGTAACGCCGGTGGGCCGGCAGGACGGGGATGTGAAAATAAGCGTCCTGCAAGTCCAACGCTACCAACCAGTCTCCAGGGTCGAGGGCAGTCAAGACCTGAGCTAGGGTGAGCATCTTGAACTTCTCCTTCCAGAGGAAGCGATTGACGTTCCGGAGGTCCAAGATAGGACGCATGTCCTCCTTGTCCTTTTGGGCACCAGGAAGTAGTGGGAGTAGCAACCACGTCCTACTTCTGGGGTCGGAACATGCTCGATGGCCCTCTTGGCCAAGAGGGCCGTGACTTCCTTCTGCAGAAGTACCAAGTGATCCCCTGACATGCGGTGGAATTGAGGTGGCATGGCTGGGGGGTGGTCTCGAAGGGGAGGGAGTAGCCCTTCGGACAATGTCCAAGACCCACCTGTCCGAGGTGATGGGACGCCAGTGGTGAAGGTGATGGCGGACCCTGCCCCTACTGGCGTGCCGTGCACCGGAAAGGAGGAACTAGGAGGGCTTGGAGGCCGCGGACGGGTTGGAGGTGGTGGCCTGACCCGCACGCTGGTTGCCCGAACCGCCACGGCGGTATCCACGTCCTCGGCCACGCGTAGACGCTTGCTGTGCGGGCCGGTGGCTGGGCAGCTGACGTGATTGGGCGCCCCTTCCGTGGCCACGAAAGGGGCGAAAAGCAGAGCTGAGCGGAGGGCGTACAACAGAAAGGCCCAGGGACTTGGCCGTAGCCCGTGAGTCCTTAAACCGCTCCAGCGCATGGTCTGCCTTTGAACCAAAAAGACCGACTCCATCAAAGGGCATGTCCATGAGTGTATTCTGGACATCACCCGAGAAACCAGTTGTCCTCAGCCAGGCGTGGCGACGTAGCGCCACCGTCGTAGCAAGTGATCTGCCCAGCGAGTCGGCGGTATCAAGGCCACAACGGATGGTGTATTTAGCCGCATCTCGCCCTTCCGCAATGGCGCGGGTAAGCAGTGTCTGGACCTCCTCAGAACACTGCGGCAAAACAGCCGCCACCGAATCCCACAGGGAGTGGGTATACCGGCCCAAAAGGCAAGCGGTGTTGACGGACCGCAAGCCAGCACTGGAGGAAGAAAAGCCTTCTTCCCAAATTGGTCCAGGCGTTTGGATTCCCTATCCGGAGGGGCGGTAGGGAAGGCGGTTTGGGAGGCAGAGGCTTGGACAACCAAGCTCTCAGGGGTGGGATGTTGGGAGAGAAACAGGGGGTCGCCCGGAGCAGGGCGATGGCGTCGGGCCACGTTCCTATCCACAGGAGCCCCTGTGGTGGGTTTGGACCAGGTACCCAAAGAACGTCAGTGAGTGCATCATTAAACGGCAGCACAGTCTCCGAAGAGGAAGCCGCCGGCTGAAGCACTTCTGTCAGGAGGTTAGTCCTGACGGCCACAGTAGGCAACTGGAGATGTAAGGCTCCAGCTGCTCTACGCAACACCGTTGCAAAATTAGCCCCCTCCTCCGTAGCCACGGGAGGAGACAGCATGCCAGTGTCAGGGGAGGTGTCTAGACCACTGGCATCCCCAAGTTCCTCAACCCAGTCCGGGTCAAACTCACTGTTGTGTGAGAGGGTCCTCAGACCCCTCCCAGCTTCTCCTGGTCCTCCTCTTGTTCAAAATATGGAGGAGGAGGGACATTTGGGACCCAAGGTCTCATCGGGCGCTGAACCGGGCGTCGGGCGACGCCGGTCCGGCTCCATGTCCGGAGCCGGAGAGAACCGGGAACGACGCCGTCCGGAGCCCCGGACGGCGTCAGGAACGGCACCGGGGACGCCGGCGGAGGCGTGGTTAGGTCAACCGGCGCCGATGTGGGTTGCGGCACCACCGGAGCCGGGATCGAGGCCGGGGCCGGAGCCGAGGCCGGGATGAAGGCTGGTGGGACAGGCGGCGCCGGGACCGGAGTCGACGGGCGGCGCCGGGGCAACCCCATCAGGCCCGCGGGGCCCGAAGGCGCACCGGAGGGACCTGAAGGCCCGAAGAGGCGGGCCATGGCCGACAGGAATTCCTGTAGTTCAGCCTGAGTCGCCCCCGACCCCGGAAAGAACGGGTAATTCGGGGGCGGCTCTACATGCATGTCCGGGGCAGCGGGACGGTGCCGACTGGGGCCTCAGCCGAGTCGCGAGACCGGCGAGGCGAAGTCTTAGAGCGATGACGCCGCTTAGACTTCTTGTGCTTAGACTTACTGGAGGAGCGCGAAGACTTGGATTCCGACGAACAGCGGGGACTCCGCGACCGGCCCCTCGACCTCTCCCGGAACCGGGGCTTGGTGCGGCGCGGAGCCGACTGCCGGACCTCGAGCAGCTTTCGAGACCGCTCTCGCAAAGCCTTCGGATGAAGTTTCCGGCAGTCAGGTCACGACTTTGTGTCGTGGTCTCGGCCGAGACAGAAGAGACTCGAGATGCGGGTCCGTGATCGACATCATGCGACCACAGGCCTCGCAGGGCTTAAAGCCGGGCATCCCTACGACACCTTAGGAGTCGTGAAGACTCGTTGAAGAAACAGTGAAAAAATTCACAAAAAAGGATAGTCAAAAAGTGACTAGGGCACTGCACTGCTCTTCCCGGATCTGCGCTTACTGGCGCGGAAAAAGAAGAACTGACGTCAGCGCGCAGGGGCGGCGTCTAAGTACTGCCCGCGACGTCATCCCGGCGACCACGACGCCGAACGCGGAGCCGCACGACGCCGCCTACCGACGCGCAAGGGTACTGCTACGCAAAAAACTTTCCGGATCCAGCCTGGCGCCTGGGGATATTCTAAGGTAAGGAATCTGTCACTAACGTGTCTCTTTCAGATATATCAATTAACAGCATGCTCAAAAATCCTGAACACTGATAGTTCTATAGTGTACCTGGTCCAAAAGTTTTGAAGCCCTGTATTTGGAAGTTTGTCAAGGTTCTGGTGCTTCTAATTTTAGTGCTGTTAATCCTTTCTTTCAGACAGGAGACAAATTGTGGCACTTGGAGATTACCAGTCTAAAACTTTCATTCTGCCCTGTGGGGTTCCACAGGGCTCTTCTCTTAGCCCCACACTTTTCAATGTATGTTTCCTCTCTGGCGCCTATTGTTAGGGGATTTGGCCTGACATCATATGCAGATGACACCCAAATTGTGGTGTCCCTGCTACCCGGAGAGGAGGCAGGGTTAGACAACCGATTTCAAGAGTGTATGTTATCAGTGGGGAATTGGATGGCAGACAACTGCCTAAAACTTAACTCAGGTAAAACCGAAGTTATGCTGTTTGGTAACAACTAACTTCTGGACCCCAAATTGGTGGCCACCTTCGATGGAGTCCCTCCCCTCACCCACCAATAAGGTGAAAAACCTCGGGGTGATAATGGACAAGGACCTTACCTTTAGTCAACAGGTCACCTCCGTGACCTCTAAAACCTTTTTTGTGATAAAAACAATTAGGAAAATACTGCCGTTCCTGCCCCAAAATAGCCGACAAACAGTAGTTGCGACTCTCGTACTGTCGAGGTTGGACAACTGTAATAGTCTGTACCTTAATGCTCAACAAAGGCTTTTGAATAAACTCCAGACGCTGCAGAATGCAGCAGCTAGACTGATTTCTGGAACACCTCGGTTTCCACCCATTACCAAGGAAATAAATAAATTGCACTGGCTATCGGTGAGGAATCGAGTTCGCTTTAAGGCCCTTTGCCTAGTTTTTAAGACGCTGCATGGCGCAGGACCTGACTATTTAAAACAGCGTTTCCAATGGTATATACCGAATAGACCACTTCGTTCATCAGAGGCCAGATTGGTCGCAGTACCACGCATAAAAAGAGTTCGTTGGGGAGGCAGGGGTTTCGCCCACAATGCGGCTAAAGCCTGGAACAACCTGCCATTTCATTTAAGGTGCATTACTAACCTATTGGCCTTCAGGAAGAGCCTGAAGACCTGGCTTTTTGCCCAATAAACTTCTCTCATTTTTCATGCACAGGAGATGTAGCTAGCGCCAGGACACCTCCGGGTAACAGTCGCGCTGTATAAATGTCATTAACATAACATAACGTAGGCAATACATTTATCACTGCTGAAAGATCAGATCAGTCCATCTCCATTCTTGTGTCTGTGCCAATGTTGCTAGCAAGTTACAGTACAATAGCACAACCATCCACAAACTCAAACTTCAATTCATACACTCAGCCAATCACTTCCTGCATCCCATACAATTCCCATATAGCACATTGTCCTACAGCACTTCATCCATTCACCAATCAATCGAGTCATGCATCCAGGCGGTCATCCATCGCTGTGCTCAGTCTCCCAATCATCCATGCACTCACTCATCCATCCATTCAACATTTTCACAGTAGTAACATTACATTTCTGTTGCTTGTTTGTGTGCTCCATCTTGAGTGTTTCAAAATTTGACTGATTTAAAAAAATTTAAAAAGTTTATTCTTCAGTTTAGTACAGTACCATACATACATAGCATGTCTTCAGTTACATAGTATATAGCACATCAAGTCATTCAAATAGTACAGACATCACAATAGTTATTAAACTCATTATACCGTACATTCGTCAGAGCTAAAGCTACAAGAAAAAGGCAGGGGTGTTCCAAAGTAGATCTGTGCCGCCCAGATCTTGCTAACAACATGATGCAGTTATATGCAATTGAGATAATTAGTGTGAGGCGATAGGTCTGCAACGGTTGCCAGACATAAAGGGGTCTGGAGGTGTGCGGCTGTAGAGCTGCAAAGAGCTTGCTGTTTGTGTCACAGTATATTAGGCTTTTGATCCATGCAGTCCTGGTGGGTGAGTGTTTGCTGCCCCAGTGTATGGCAATTTCTCTTTTGGCAAGAAGTAGAGCAATAGCTTCAAATCGGCATGAGGTTTTAGGAATATCCTGGACATATCCCAGAAGCGCTAGCAATGGAGAGGGTTCAATAGTAAGTTGTGTCATAAGGGCAAGCTCAGTAAAAATATCCTGCCAGTACGCCAACCTTACTGCAGGTCCAGGTCATGTGGGCAAAGTCTGCTTTGACTGATATTATGATAGAACATACACCGAACATTCAGCACATAATATTCTGTCCAGTCCTACTGAATTGATGTAGTTTGTTTTGTAGGTTTGGTTTGGATGGGCAATCCTATGGTATTGTGTGGCACTTCACCCTAGCGCAGGGAAACTGAGTAGCCGTGTGCTCTATAAATGCGGACGATTGACTGATGATTAACTGCCATGGAAGTACATATACTATCGAGCCCATGTCGTATGAACATGTTTTAATCTGCATCCACACAACAGGACCCAGGTGATGGATAGCAGTTGATCCACCTTGGCCATCTGCTTAAGCAGGAGGGCACTGTCCCTCTGAGCTTAAACCTGGTTTCCACAAAGGCTTGCATGCCTTCCCGAATACATGTACACTACTGCTACATTATTTCAAGTGGCAGAACTGGACTGTTTATCTAATGAAGATGCTTTGAATTATTTGCAGATCCACACCAGGAGTAGCGCATGGTGTTATGGACAGGGTCCGTTAAGAAGCATTTCTCATTCGAGGTGTGTGGCAGATTAGAACTCTAACATTTAACACCTCTCAAGTGTATTCGAAACTACAGGCCATCTTTCTTCATTTACAGGTCACTAGACAGTGTTGATCTGAAGAGCCCCATGGCTTTATTCCATTACGCTCAAAACGCCTACACATTCCCAGGGTTGCCACTTATGTACTTGTAGCAAACTATGATTGGAAAAATGAGTATTGAATGAGTATGGTGTTTAATACCATGACACCCTGAGTTGGTTCTGTATAAATGTACATTTGGAAATAACTATCACACATAAAGCACTTGGTCCACCTTGCGCCATCTACACGAAGACTAAATCATACATTGTATTAGGATTATGTGTGAATAATACATTGCATTTCAATATTGATCAGAGGCCCAGTTATCCATCAAGTGTTATATTAATTCACCTCAATTTGATCGATTTATTTGGGTGGGAAGATCTGTGGATCAATTTGACCCACGGGACCATAGTCTATGTTGTAGCTAGATGACCCGGGTCCATCCTTAATGCTATATACATCATTGTGTTTGCTGGCCACGGAGTAGTATGCATACCTAAACTGTGCCTTCCCTCTCTTCTCAAGCAGAGCATTACAGTTGCGTGTTCTTATATGAACTTGCTGCTACACCAACCAAAAGGTGACTGCAAGACCTCACCAGCAATAGTTGCCCCCTCACCACAGATAAAAAACAGTAACAAAACAATTCAGAGGTTCTGCATTCCATGTCTAGTGTAGTCTGTCACCCAAAAACAAAAAAAAACAAAAAACATATCAACCAGTCAAAATTTGTTTAAATTTTTCCAAAGTAGTATTCATCACATTGCACTGTTTTAGTATTCATATCACAGGTAAATCACATTCTATTTCTTTAAGCCACTTTTGGATGAGTTTAGTCTTTTGAACAACTGGGCAAGGGTCGAATAGCACCAACAAATATTGCCCCTAACAAAGTTCAATGAAGGCACAGGTGGCATCCAATGCCCTTCCCAAACTCCATTACTGCATTCTGTGTGCCTTAACAGTGTCACAGAGACAAGGCAAGTGTACAAACTCTGCTGCTTGTGCCAAGAGCACCAGTGGGAGCGGTCACAGTGGCCTGCTATGGAACGTACTGGACATTTTTGCTGTCCGAGTACCGGTCCAGCTGGCACCAATATCTCCATGATACCCCTTTGGCCAGTACCAAAGCTTGGTTGACTGCAAATGAGTGTGCTTCTTCCTCAGTTTGCAATCTCCAATTATCACAGCAGGTATCCATTAAATTTAAAGGCTTGCATGCCCCAGACATCCAGTAATTCAATCCCCGCAAGAAGGAAACATGCCTACCACTTTCTCCAGTGCTGCTGACTATCTGAGCTTGGATGCCACTTCTATGCGGCCAACAGTCTGGTTTGTGCCATGGACCGCAGGGCGGTCCCCAAAACTGTCAGCATCACGGAGAGCACAGAAGGACACAGACAATAACCCACCACGCTGAAGCACCACGATGGACTGCAAATTGCAATTACACATGAAGCACTGCTTGTACCTCTGTCCGAGAGGGGTGGGTGAGCCATCATCCATCCGGCACCAATCTATGCAAAGGTTGTAAAGAACCATATGCCTCCAAGAGCAGTAACACTACTATGTGTTCACATCTAAACGAAATAAAGGAGAACTAGGGAATTGAAACATTGGAATATTTCTACTTTTTTCAGGTTAGGTCAGAAAAGGGTGAGGTACTTAATGCAACTGATAAATACCATTACACTGGAATAAGGTGTTTACCGGGTGCAATTTATACCTCTTATTTTAAGTTTCTCATTTGGAAATATAGCATGCAATATCAAAATTTAACATGCCAAATTCCTTCAGCTTTTTTCCACAGGCCTTTTCCTCCCAAAAGTTGAAGTTTGTTACATTTGACCTTCTATAATCTGTCGGAGGAAAACAGTTTGGTTCGATAATTACTGCACAATTTGGAATTAAGATACCTGTGCAAATCAGGTATTTACTCAGGGACTGCCAGTTAACATATCTCTGAATCTGGGTCTGCTACTCGGCCGGCACCACAGGAAAGCCATCTTGCTTTATAATCATAAAAATCTCAAGTTCAGAATTTTTTATGTAGTCTCATGGTCGTTATAAAGGCACAAAAACACTGGTGGTGGATAGTCAATGGATTGCAAGGGCAATGTCCTCATGCAAGATGGCAGCTTCGCACATTGACATGAGAACTCTCCTTAGAACAGAACTCCCTTCAGAACAATCAGCGTTCATCTTTTTTTATAGGCCTCTCTCAGATTCTTCTCTGTACCACTGGTGGCTTGCTCCTCTACAGACTTCGAACGCAAGAGAGCGATTTCAACGATAGTTGGAACAGAACACCCATTACTCCATATGACTCACCACGTAGCTAATGAACAGGAAAACCAAGCATGACTCCTTTTCCAATCACTACTGAAAAATGTAAAATAATATTCCTATGGGCTTGACAAAATGTTAAAGAGGCTTTAATAAAGCAATGGCTGCACGGGGTCTGACCAACACCTAAACATTAAAACGAAGCAAAGTAATTCAAATAAAGAACGTGCAGTAACAGTTCTCACAGTAATTTGTTTACCTGTAAAATCTGGACTAGCCTTTTTCTCATAAACATCTTCTGGAATGCTGCACATAAGGGTCATCTGATTTTCAACATACAAAATGATGCCATCAGTTACTGTTTCTAAGAACAAACAAAAAGTGCACAACATAAGCAAAAACTAACTTAGCAAAGAAAAGCAAGCATAAGAACAATTTATAGATGTTTGTAAGTTCAGGTAGGAAAACTGTCCGCATAGTTCAACAGTTACAAAATGGATAGCGAAATAGAGAACAGTTGGGTTCAAGTAGGTCATTTTTCTAGCCTAATTTATTATGCCAGAAATGATCTCAAAATCGTTTGAGGATTGCATATGGCAGATAAACTACAACAGCAATAAGTTCACTAATTATTATCAAAGAATATGCAATTACTAGGACGCATGCAACACCCAGGTGTTTCATACTGAACTGTTTATCGCTCAATGATTTGCGAAGGTAAAATTTTGTTTCCTGGATGCAACTGTTGTCTACTAGTCTCTTCTTGAAGGTGTAGTTATACTGTGTACCAGGACAATCCTCTGCAAAAATAAACGGTTCTTTCAGGAAAAGGGTTCTTTTCGGTACCTTCATCTGTATCTCTTGTACTATCTGCTTTGCCCTCGGCAACAGAATGCATTTGAACTGCAAGCATCTCTTCATCCAAAGTTACTGATGTCACTTCTAAAATACAAGTAACGGATTTAATGGTCTTTTCCAAAGAAACATTTCGTAACAGCAACAAAAATCCAGCTTAGGTGAACAGATATGCTACATGAAAAATGTAATTACCTGTAAAAATAGTTTCTACACTAGAAGTGTTGCTTCAGACCGAAGTGTTTGGTACATTCACCACTAATAATTCGCTGCAAAACCCTTGGAACACTGAAAATGTAAACACGGGTTAACCGTGCTGTCCCAGTGGAATTGTAGCTTCTTTTTGGGACAGGGCATTTGCGAGGGGCGGGACAGGGCATTTGCGAGGGGCGGGACAGCAACGACATTCGTATTCCAGAATAAAACAATACCACATTTCGCCCTAGAATGAACACCGCAGTTATCACTTAAGGCATGTGATGCAATTGAATGGGTTTCTTAGCAAAGAACGAACTGGTATGCGACTCTGGGAAGCCATCAATAAAGGTTTGGATCCTAGAATTTACATGATAGAATTAAGTCTGATGGATATGAACTAGTTGATTCCTTAGAGCAGTGGTCCTTAACGTTTTCATTACTGTGCACACCAAATTAATCATTACTGAAATCCTGTGACCTCCAATGGATTATTAGAATCCAGGGAAGCCCAGAGTCATTATCTGAAGCAAGGGAACCCCAGTTTACACAATTTCTATTTGGACCTCAAAATAATACACAAAAAAAAGATTTAATTCACAAATATTTTTAAAAATAATTGATGGGAAGGTTGCGGTCTATAAATTCAACGGAGGCCACCACTCATTTATACTATATTTTGTTTGATGCATACACTGCTCCCCCGAATCAATGTGAGGATACCAACTTAATTTTTTGCTTCCAATCTCAAATTCCTTCATATTTACGTATAGTTTTCAAAACTACAGTTTTACATTTTGCTCCTTTATTTATACACTTTAATAATTTGTTATTTAATTTTATGAGTAGTGGAAGACCGCCCCTGTCCCTCCCCCTACCCCCACTCCCACCCTCTGTCCGTGGGTCTCCGGACCACAGGTTAAGAACCCCTGCGCCTTAGAGCATTAACCAAAGGCGACCAACAGTTTGCTGGATTAATAAAAACTTTTTTTTTTTTTTTTTAAAAGGCGTTTGTTCAAGCCAGATAAAAGAGGACACTCTTAGTAGGAAAGACAGAAGATTTCCTTAATTATGTGTGAATTTTCATAAATGTGCATTTTATTTCCACTGCAAAACGCTGAGGTAACAATATAAGCCTTGCATTTACATTTGTGTCTAATAAATGAACCATTATTCATGCAACACCGACTTCCTTATAACTGCAACCTCCATTACTTTTGGAGACGTTATGGTTGGGATATGAAAACTGAATTGCTAGTTAAGGTTAAAGGCATTACCTTCACCACTACTATAAATGCTTTGCCCATGGCCGAGTTATGGTTATGAAGGTACAGATAACCATAGCTAGGCAACTGGTTATTTGTTTATAATTTTCATATACCAAAACGCCTTACCATAAGTTTGGGTGATCTATTGAATTTTTTTTATATTGTATGATATGGTTACCCCGAAACCGGTCCCAGGATCCTTGTTTCTGGTCCAGGGAAGACCTGGTCTGCCAGTTCGGGCAGGCTGTTCCCATGGGGAGAAAGGTCAAGACTGATTTGCATATGGCTGGGTCTAAAGTGGAATGGCGCGGCTTGCAAAAAGAATGGATTTAACCCAGATCTGTGACAGGGGGTGAATGTTTGATTCATTCAGCATTCCGTCCATCATCTGTTTTTTGCAGTTAAGGTTACAGGCACTACCTTCACCACGACTATAAATGCTTTGCCCTTCACTGAGTTATGGTTATGAAGGTACAGATAACCATAGATGGGCAACTGGATATTTGTTTTTAATTTTCATGTACCAAAACGCCTTAACAAAAGTTTAGTTGATCTATTGCATTTTTTTGATATTGTGAATGTACGCCAACAAGCAGAGCAGTTTACAAACCACAACTGATTGCTTTCACTTTAATGAAGCTCACATTTTGTGAACCAGGTTTAGTTCGAAAAGGAAAGTTCGTTTCCTGTAATCCTAGTTCTGCATCATAGACTTCTTCATTAGTCATAAACCGAAGAATATTTCAGCTAACATGCAGAGATCTCACACCATATTTCCAATATAAAAATCTAACTGTAATCGTGTAAACCTGAGATTTTTAAATACAGAAACTTAATCTAAGCAGCCTACCCTAGTCCATATTTTTTCGAATTTTAAACAGCTTTTGCCATTAGAACCAAAAAGATAAAACTTCATTGCAGCTTACATGTACATACAAAAGTGGAGAACGACACGCAGAACCAAAGAAAATACACAGCGTTAAGGAGCCAGAAGCGTCAATACTGCATGGTGCCTTGTAATGGCAGTGTTACCATAGTACCCGTTTTTTTCGACAGTCTTATGTATCTCTTTACCAGACAGTTTTACCTTATCTAAGTTTAAGCCAGCAGCCAAGTGCAACATTCATGATTTCAAAGAAAGTTCCTACAAAGCAGAAATCCGATTACAAGTAACTTTATTTTTCTTTAGCATTGTAGGATCTTCATGGACAGTTATAAACAGAAATACAATAGCAGGCAAATCCAACCAGCTTCACATGCAGGATGGTAAAATCTAACAGGAACAGACAGTAGGAACAAGTTACTTACCTTTGGTAATGCTCTTTCTGGTAGAGACTATGTAGCCGCAGGTGCCTCACCTTTTGAATATTCCCCAGGAGTTCGACTCATTCCAGAAACTTTTCTGTAGTACCTCTATGTGCTGCAAGGAGGTGCTGTTCATTCATCACGGACGCCGTTAAACTCGGGAAATGACATGCAAGGCCTATGTAGGTGCCACTCTCAGGCGCTGAGCCCAGTTGCTTTTGAGGCAGTCCACACCCTCAGACACAGACCTCAAAAAGCAATTTGGCAGAGTCTGCAGATTCCTAGACTTGGGATCTTATTATGGATAGAGTACAATCCCAGAACAGGGAGGATGGGAGGTTCGGTGAGAAACCTGCAGCTAGATAGAGTCTCTACCAGAAAGAGTGTTACAGAAGGTAAGTAAATTGTTCTTCTGATAGAGACTTCTAGTCGCAGATACCTCACCTTTTGAATAGATACCAAGGCAGTACCTATTTGAGAGGTGGGTCTGTGAATGGACTCAGATTACAAAATCCTGAAGGACCGAGAGGGCAAAGTGCCCCTCCCAGTGAACCTGGCTGTCCAGACAAAAGTTGCTCGTGAACGTATCGAAGGATGCCCATGTAGCTGGCTGGCACATGTCTAGGACAGGGAGTCCACGTGTTAGCACAAAGGTAGCAGATTTGTCCCTGGCAGAGTAAGCATGCAGTCCTTCCGGAAGCAACTTTTTGGCCAATGCTTACCAGATCCTAATGCAATGCACAATCCAGCTCGAATTGGCTCTTCTGCACGGCCTTGCTTTTTTTTGACCCAGAGAACCTCCCAAAGAGCTAATTGTCAACCTGGTGGCGGTTGGTAGAATTTATGTAGAAGCTCAACGCTCTTCTGGGGTGCAAGCTGTTAATATTGGTGAATATGATGTCAATGTACACCATACTCTATGAACGCATAACAATGTCAATATCAGTAAAAACGATGTTGATATACGCTATGGCATAATAATGAGAATGTCGGTAAAAATGATATCAATGACCACCATGTTATATGTACACATAATAACTAATTCTTATCATTGCTTTTGAATTCACCCAAGATGACCTCCCCATCAACCCAGAGTCAGGTGGTCAAACAGGCCCTGCGACCCAAGCCTACAAATTGATGTCACAGGTGGGGTTGCACTTAGCCCGAAGACAAACGTAGGAACAGGGAAAACCCCGATTGATCCCACAGATAAGCAGTTAAACCACAAACGGGTCTGAGGAGATTGGCCCCCAATAAAACATGTTGAACCAAAGGCACACGTTCCCAAAATAGCACATAGTCAGATGCCACATGTAGTTAGGAACACTCAGTCAATCAGAACACAGCATGCACACCGTACGTAGTGATCACGCGCTCCCCATGCCGGATATCTGGACACACACACTGGCCCACACTAGTTCCCAGAGGTTTAGAGCCACCAGTGTCTACTTATCAGCTGGTTGTATTTATGGTTTATGACTAGGCCTGGATCTACATGCTTACCAAGAATGTGAAATAATTTTATTGTAACTCACAAACTGTATATATTGCTGGCCAAAACTACTGTACACTGAGACAGTCTTCAGACGTGACGGTCTATGCTCTCCAAACCGATGCATTTAATTAAACCAACTTGTTCCTGTTTTTGCCAAACACCTCTTGTATTTTTATTTTTTCAAGGTAAATTCATATCAGAGAAACATTTTGGCGAGTCAGCCAAGAGAGATTGGTTTATTGAGCCAGACTGCTGCTAAAGGACAAGTACCACTGCCCAAACGGATTCACATTTGCGCAACAAGACCGGCGAGCTGACGCCATAATTGATTAAAAGTTCTGCTGAATCCACGGGGCAGAGTTTCATCCAGAGGCTGCCATCACAGAGTAAGAGACAACATCTGATCCTGATCCCCAGCATATGGCAAAGTAGGACAAGCACATAAATCACTTTCGTAGTCCGCACGCTAAAGAAGGTGAAGGTAGTTTGCACTTTAGTTCGCTTGAACCACTGAGCGTTACACAGCTGGTACATCAAGACCCTGGGTGTGTTATACAGGGTCACCACTTCAAGCTTATTTTTTTAGTTAAAGGAGTTTTCTTAGAGACTGCCGGTTTCTTAACACTGACAGGTGTTTGAAAGTGAAAAGGTGGGATTTTTTTCGCTTCACCGCTGGGCATTGCGCAGACTGTACACCTGACTCCTGGGTGTGATTTACAGTGCTATTCGGACGTTAGGGAAATATTTGGACCTTGGTAAATAAGGTGTAGATAGTGTCTGGACATGGAGGGCCGATAACTGTCAGCTTGTTCCTTTCTGCACTGTGCAAAATCGGTGCTATTTTTGTCCCCAAGTCGATACCGACAGGCTATCGGGCTCACTTATCTCCGTGTACCACACGGAGCATTCCCTCTCTTCGAGCAGTAGGTGCTAGGAACGGGCTAAGTTTTGGGCCAAAATAATCATTTTTCTGTTAATTTCTTTTTTTTTCTCTCTTCTATTTTCATTACCGGTTTCAAGTTATGCATTGTTGATGTTGTGGTGCTGTTTATATTTCGCAACTGTATGTCATGTTGGAATGTTCGGTCCAGTTAGTAGGTTGTAGGACTATGAGATAGTAACCATTCTTTTCCCACAAGTCAAATATTTTGTATTTGCTATTTCACTGGTTAAAATCAACTTATTGTCCTGAGGGATTAGTTACTTACCTGTAATCCTAGTTCTCTTCCAGGGGTATCCTCATCAAAGTCATAAGCACATGAATATTCCCGCCCATGCGTGGACCCGGAAACATTACATATATGTGAAAAACCATATATGTAGCTCTATATATATATATCCATATATATATAAAAAAACACACAATGTAGCCTCCCATAAACATGCTGAGCAATGTTCAATCAATCAATCAATCAATCAATCATTTGTATAGCGCGCTACTCACCCGGAGGGTCTCAAGGCGCTTGGGGGAGGGGGGTCCGCTACTGTTCGAACAGCCAGGTCTTGAGTTGCTTCCTGAAGGAGAGGTGGTCTTGGGTAAGGCGGAGGTGGATGGGTAGGGAGTTCCACGTCTTGGCAGCCAGGTAGGAGAAGGATCTTCCTCCCGTTGTGGCTCTTCGGATGCGGGGGACGGCGGCGAGGGCGTGGTTGGTCGATCGTAGCTGGCGGGTGGGAGTGTAGAAGGTCAGACGGTCGTTGAGGTATCTGGGGCCTTGGTTGTGGAGGGCTTTGTGTGCGTGGGTGAGGAGTCGGAACGTGATTCTCTTGCTGACGGGGAGCCAGTGCAGGTCTCTCAGGTGTCTGGCGATGTGGCTGTGTCGGGGGATGTCCAGGATGAGTCGAGCTGCAGCGTTCTGGATGCGTTGGAGTCTTTTTGAAGTTTGGCTGTGGTTCCGGCGTAGAGGGAGTTGCCGTAGTCCAGTCGGCTGGTGACGAGGGCCTGGGTGACCGTCTTCCTGGTTTCGGTGGGGATCCACCGGAAGATCTTGCGCAGCATGCGTAGGATGTTGAAGCAAGACGAGGAGACGGCGTTGACTTGTCGGGTCATTGAGAGGGAGGAGTCCAGGATGAAGCCCAGGTTGCGTGCGTGGTCCGTTGGTTTGGGTGCGTTGCCCAGGGCAGGGGGCCACCAGGAGTCGTCCCAGGCGGAGGGTGATGATCCTAGGATGAGGACTTCCGTCTTATCTGAGTTCAGTTTCAGGCGGCTGTTCCTCATCCACTCGGCTACGTCCTTCATCCCTTCATGTAGGTTGGTTCTGGCGGTTGTGGGGTCGTTGGTGAGGGAGAGGATCAGCTGGGTGTCGTCGGCGTAGGAGATGATGTTGAGGTTGTGTTGGCGTGCGATGGCTGCGAGGGGGCTCATGTAGACGTTGAAGAGGGTGGGGCTGAGTGATGATCCTTGTGGTACGCCGCAGATGACTTTGGTGGCCTCGGAACTGAACGGGGGAGGCGGACTCTCTGGGTTCTTCCGGCGAGGAAGGAGATGATCCACTCCAGTGCCTTCTCTTGGATTCCGACGTTGTTCAGGCGTTGCACTAGGGTGCGGTGGCAGACTGTGTCGAACGCTGCGGAGAGGTCCAGGAGGATGAGGGCCGCTGTTTCCCCGTTGTCGAGCAGGGCTCGGATGTCGTCGGTGAGGGCGGTCTCGGTGCTGTGGTTGGCCCGGAAGCCGGACTGCGAGTGGTCGAGGGATCCATTCGTCTCGAGGAAGGCGGCCAGTTGTCTGTTGACGGTCTTCTCGATGACTTTGGCAGGAAAAGGAAGGAGCGAGATGGGGCGGTAGTTTTTGAGGTCGGTGGGGTCCGCTGACGGTTTCTTCAGTAGGGCGCTGAGTTCGGCGTGCTTCCAGCTCTCTGGGAAGGTGGCGGTGTCGAAGGAGGTGTTGATGATGTCCCGGAGGTGGGGTGCGATGACGGCGTCGGCCTTGTTGAAGACGTGGTGAGGGCAGGGGTCGGTAGGTGATCCGGAGTGGATGGAGTTCATCGTGCGGATAGTGTCTTCGGTGTTGATCGGGGTCCAGGCTCGGAGGGTGGAGGTGGGGACGTTGGAACGGTCGTAGGGTACGTCGGCTGTGTGCTGAAACTGTTGTGTATGTCTGCGATCTTGCTGTGGAAGAACGAGGCGAGCGAGTTGCAGAGGTCTTGCGAGGGAGTGATGTCGTTGTTTCCGGCGCTGGGGTTCGAGAGCTCTTTGACGATGATGAAGAGTTCCTTGCTGTTGTGGGCGTTGTTGTCCAGTCGTTCCTTGAATGCGGTTTTCTTGGTGGTGTGGATCAGCTGGTGGTGTTTTCGGGTGGTGTGCTTGAGGGTGGTCATGTTGTCTGCAGTCGGGTCTCTGCGCCATGCTTTCTCGAGGGCCCGGCAGTTCTTCTTGGATTTCTTGAGTTCGTCGGTGAACCAGGATGCTTTCTTGTTGCCGTGTCTGACTGGGGGGGTCTTCAATGGGGCGAGGTCGTCTGCGCAGTTGGTGATCCATCTTGTGAGGTTGCTGGCGGCTTGGTTGGGGTTCGTTGAGCTGGCGGGAGGGTTCTGGCTCAGGGATGTGGTGAGTTGGTCGGTGGTGATCTGTTCCAGCTTCTGCGCGGAAACTGTTGCGTGTGGTGGTGCGTGGTGGTCCTGCTGAAGCTGAAGTGGATGCAGCTGTGGTCTGTCCAGTGGAGTCCGGTGGTGTGGCTGAAGGAGATGTCCTTACTGGAGGAGAAGACGGGGTCAAGCGTGTGGCCGGCGTGGTGTGTGGGGGTGGTCACCAGTTGCTTGAGTCCGAGGTTGGCGAGGTTGTCCAGCAGGGTGGTGGTGTTGCGATCGTTGTTGTTCTCTAGGTGGAAGTTGAGGTCCCCAAGGAGGATGTAGTCAGCCGAGGGGAGGGCGTGCGGGCTGATGAGGTCGGCGATGTCTTCGCTGAATTGTGTGCGTGGTCCTGGGGGTCTGTAGATGAGGGTGCCTCTGAGGGTGGTCTTGGGGTCGGTGTGTATCTGGAAGTGCAGGTGTTCGCCGGCTGTGAAGGTGTCGTCGGAGTTGGTCGTGATGCGGATGGTGTTCTTGTGGACGATGGCGATGCCTCCTCCGGTCTGGTTGGTGCGGTCCCTTCGGGTGATCTTGTATCCGTCCGGGATGGCGATGGCGATGTCGGGCGCTGAGGAGGCGTTCATCCATGTTTCCGTGAGGAAAGCGACGTCTGGTGATGTGGAGTCGAGCAGGTTCCAGAGTTCCACGGCGTGTCTGTGGATGGAGCGGGTGTTGAGCAGGATGCACTTCAGGTGGTTGCTGCTGGTGCTTGGCTTGGCGGGTGCGGTGCAGGTCCGGAGGCAGGAGAACTTGCAGGATTGGCAGGCGAAGGGTCCGTGGGTGCGACCTGGGGTGGCACGGTGGCAGCCGGGGATACGGCCGGTGTTGAGTGCGTTGAGGGTGGCGGTGTCGTAAGTCCGGTGGGTGGGTTGGCTGCTGCGGGGCCAGGGGTTTGGCGCTGGGCGCGGTCCAGGCGCGGACGGGCGCAGACGGGCTTGCCTTAGGCGCGCCAGCGCGCGGCGCGCAGCGGCCGCCATTTATGGGAGGTGGGAGGGAGGAGCAGCTGGGAGGCGGGAGGCAGGGGCAGCGAATGGGCAGTCAGGGGCGGGGCCGCAGGGACGCAGCGGCGGGAATGGCGAGAGGCAGCGGGGGCACAAAAGGAAAATGGGGAGAGAAAACAGACAAAAATACAGGCACAACGCAAATGGGGCAGCGAGGGGCACAGAAAGGAAAATGGGGGAGAAAACAGACAAAAATACAGGCACAACGCAAATGGGGCAGCGAGGGGCACAGAAAGGAAAATGGGGAGACAAGCAAAGAAATACGGGCACCGAGGCCACAGGCGGAAGGGCGATCTTACCAGCAGCAGCAGCGGGCGGACAACACAGGCGGAGCTGTGTGGTGGGGGAGCGACCTACCTGGCAAGGGCAAGGAATTCTCTTGCAAACATTCCAATAACGCAGGGAGAAAGAAACTTTTGAAAACTGCTTTAATACATAGCAGACAACACAATCCTGCAAGTAATAGTGAAGAAAACATTGCCAGCACATAGGCTGCATTGTGGAAACATTAGTGTAGAAAGCTGAAAAGCTAACCCACATAAACACTCAGATAAACTGGCACCGTGCCTTTAAGGCAGCCATGACCCCTAGCTTCCCATCATGCCTCAGGGGTGACAGTTAGGTCAGTTCTTTGCGGATATCCGCAGACCTTTTTACAAAGATGTATGAATCATGTTCACTTGCCCGGGGAGGCGGGTGGGTTGCTTATGACTTTGATGAGGATACCCCTGGAAGAGAACTAGGATTACAGGTAAGTAACTAATCCTTCTCTTCCAGGGGATCCTCATCAATAGTCATAAGCACATGAATAGAATAGCAAGCCCATCCCCTCATCCTGCGGGCAAGTAAACAGAGTACCATCAAGATACATAAATGCCATAAGGCCTATACCGACTCAAATAGGTTAGCATTGGAACAGATTCCTCAAGGAGGCCTGGCCCACTTGTGTATCTGCTCTGGAGTCAGAATCCAGACAGTAATGTCTGGTAAACGTATGGACCGATTTCCAAGTTGCCGCCTTGCAAATCTCGGCCATCGGTACATTATGTAAGAATGCAATCGTAGCAGCCTTACCCTTTAGTAGAATGAGCTTTAGGGGAGGCAAACAGAGGCTTATTTGCAATCTGGTATGCCAACTTTATACAAGATACTATCCATCTTGAAATGGATCTTTTAGAAGTTGGGAAGCCTTTTCTAACAGAACCATAGTTTATAAACAATTGATCTGCTTTTCTAATGGATTTCGTTGCATCCAAATAGAATTTGAGAACCCTCTTGAGGTCTAGCGAATGAAGAGACCTTTCCGCTGGTGTGGATGGATCGGGAAAGAAAGAGGGTAGAGAAATTGTCTGA
Organism: Calotriton arnoldi; assembly: GCA_963921515.1. NCBI lineage: Eukaryota > Metazoa > Chordata > Amphibia > Caudata > Salamandridae > Calotriton > Calotriton arnoldi. The sequence continues at coordinate 21,716 of CAWUFW010008860.1, forward strand.
TTAACATGGAACTCTGACACAACCTTAGGTAGGAAGGAAGGGTGAGTTCGCATAACCACCCTATTATGGTGGAAGACCGTATAGGGTTCTTTAGAACAGAGTGCTTGTATCTCACTCACTCTGCGTGCTGATGTAATTGCTACTAGAAAAGCTACTTTCCAAGAAAGGTGTTGCAATGTAGACTTATGAATGGGTTCAAATGGAGGTCCCATCAATTTAGACAGTACCAAATTCAACTCCCAAGGAGGAGAAGGAGGTCGAACAGGAGGGTAAACCTTTTTCAACCCCTGCAGGAAGTCCTTAACCACCTGAAATTGAAAGAAAGAAGGCTGGTTAGGAGATTTACGATATGCTGTGATAGCCGCCAAATGCACTTTAATAGGGAGTATTTCAAACCAGATTTGGCCAAATAGAGTAAATACGGCAAGATTACCTCCTCTTGCCCGTTAATTGGACTCCAATCATTACGGATACACCACAAGTAAAATCTTTTCCACTTTAGAGAGTATGATGATCTTGTGGAAGGCTTCCTTGACTCCCTTAAAATATCCATGCAGTCCTGAGGGAGGTTCAAATGTCCGTACTGCAGGACTTCAGGAGCCATGCTGTCAAGCTGAGCGAGGGAAGGCTGGGGTGCAGAATTTTCCCTCCCATCTTGGTGAGAAGGTCCGGCCTGCACGGAAGTCTCCGATGAGGGCGAACCGAGAGTTGCAACAGGTCCGGATACCACCATTGGCGAGGCCAGTCCGGTGCTATGAGTATCATCCTCATTCTGGATCGCAGAAGTTTGGCCACCACCTTCGGAATTAGAGGGAGGGGTGGAAAGGCGTATGCAAACGTCCCTGACCACTATCAAAAGAGCAATCCCTCTCGTTCCTGGTCGGTAAAACCTGGATGCGAAGGCGTGGCATTTTCTGTTTTGATCGTCTGCAAAAAGGTCGATGGAAGGATGACCCCATTGATGAAAGATTTCTGCCACCACTTCGTCGTTGAGCACCCTGTCTTCTTGCTCTTGGAAGTGACGACTGAGGGCGTCTGCTCGCACGTTCTGCTCTCCCGGCAGATGTATTGCCGTGATCGATAGGTTCCTGGCTAGCAGCCAGTGCCAGATTGCCTGGGATTCGAGAGACAGAGGGCGAGAGCGAGTTCCACCTTGTTTGTTCAAGTAATACATGGTGGTTGTATTGTCCGTTTGCACTAGGATCGATCCGATCTGAATTGACGGTTGAAAAGCTTTGAGGGCTAAATGAACTGCCCGCAGTTCCAGCATATTGATGTGATATGTCTGTTCTCTGCTGGTCCATCTGCCCTGAGTTTGCAGATGACCCAGATGCGCTCCCCAGCCCTGAAGTGAAGCATCCGTGATCAGAGATTGTTCTGGTAGAGGTTGATGAAAAGGGACTCCCACCCGTAGGTTCTGTGGTTGCAGCCACCAGAGAATGGACTTCTTTGCTGCAGGAGAGAGGACAATCCGGTCGTTCCACTGACCCGAGGATTGATTCCATTTGTCCTCGAGATCTTGTTGTAACGGTCTCATCCTCAATCTGGCGTTGGGTATGAGAAAAATGCACGAGGCCATCGACCCCAGTAGAGAAGCCACCTGTCTTACTGATGGCTGATAAGCCTGAAGGATGATGTTGCCCTTGTCTTTCATTGATGACAATCTCTCCTCCGAAGGAAACACTTTTCCGAGGTCGGAGTGGAGGTTGGCGCCCAGATAGTGGAGTGATTGAGTTGGGCGAAGGATCGACTTGTCCAGGTTGACATGCAGGCCTAAGCGCTGAAGGAGATCTAGGCAGGTGCGAAGGCGTTCCTGCACCATTTGAGGAGAGGATCCCTTCAGCAGCCAGTCGTCCAGGTATGGATATACGAACAGGCATTGGCGATGTAATGCTGCCGCTACCACTGCCATGCATTTGGTGAATACCCTCGGAGCGGACTTTAGGCCGAAGGGTAAGACTTTGAACTGGTAATGTCTTTTTCCCACCGTGAATCGCAAGAACTTGCGATGTCGTGCTGTGATTGGGATGTGAAAATACGCATCTTGTAGATCCACCGAACACATCCAATCGCCTTTCCTTAGATGTGGAAATATTTGGTGGAGCGCCAACATCCGAAACTTTTCCTTTTTGATGGACTTGTTCAGAGAACGTAGATCCAGAATTGGTCTGAACTTGTTCGGTTGATCTTTTTTCTGAACAAGGAAGTGAGTACACCCCTTTTCCTCTCTGCGCTTGAGGGACCTCTTCTATTGCTTGTTTTTGAGAAGGGTCAACACTTCCTGACGCAGGAGGTCTATGTAGATGACGAGATTTCACAGGAGGAATGCCTCTTGGGTTCGTCCAAAAACGTAGTGTGTACCCATTTTTTAGTATATTTAGCACCCACTGATCTTTGGTTATGTTGCGCCACTCTTGAATGTAACTTGAGATACTTCCTCCCACTGGAGTGTGCAACGGTGCTAGAGGAAGCAGAAACTCATTGCTTCCCTGGAGTTTTTGATGTAGAGGAGGACTGCTGTTGATGTCCTCTTCCTCTCGAGGAACGGCGGCCTTGATACTGGGATTTGCCCTGTTTGTTTTGTGACCATTGAGGGGTTTGAACCCTCTGTTGGTAGTTTTTCCGATTGTAGGTCCGGTACCTCTTCCTAAACTCCTTTTTCTTTTCTAGGCCCACCGCCTTTAAGGTGTCCAACTCGGCCTTCATCCTCGCCATTTCGTCTGTGTGAGCACCAAACAGTGAAGTGCCAGAAAAAGGGAGATTCAGGATGCGTTGTTGTGCTTCTGGTTTTAACGCTGTGAGGCGCAGCCAGGAAGATCGTCGTGCACAGATGCCATGTGCATACGAGCGAGCCGCCAGGGACGCACCATCTGCTGCAGTGCTGATTACCTGATTAGCAACCAGAGCACCTTCGTGAAGGATTTCAGAAAAGTCCTGCTGATCCTCCTTTGGGAGCCTGTCCTTGAAGCGCTCCAGTGAGTCCCATAATGATCTGTCATAACGACCCAGCAGAGCCGCAGCGTTGGACACTTGCAGAGAAGACGCTGCAGAACCACAAGCCTTCCGTCCCCAAGAGTCTTGTGCTCTACTCTCTTTATACGGAGGAGCGGAGGAGGAAGATGCAACCGCATGCGTCTTTTTCGCTGCTGCAATTATAACAGAGTCCGGAGGTGGATCTGATCTAAGGAAAAGAGGATCCGATGCAGCTGGCTTGTATTTTTTAATAATCCGAGCTGGAGCTGCTTTAGTCGATGCTGGTGTAAGGAAGAGATCCATTACCGGCTCGATGATGCCTGGGACCAAAGGAAGCAATGGTCTAGTCGCAGACCTTTGGTGGAGTCTAAAAAATGACGGACTTGGTTGTCTGAGGAGCTGACATGGTGATGCCCAGCTTCTGAGCCCCTCTGGTGAGAACATCATGGAAAGTGTTCATATCATCAATAGGCGACAGTCTGGAGGGAGGACTATCAGTCAGGGTAGGTGAGTAATCCCTTTTGGATGAATGTGTCGAAGAGGAAGACCAAGATGGTGTACGCCGCCTCTTGCGATGTCCCTGAGACGACCTGCGTTCAGGGGATCTGCCTCGGTGTTCCCTGGCCCGAGTGGTGGGTGATTTGTCCACTTCCTGCACAAGACGCTGTAATGGTGATCTGTGCTGCGGACTGGAGTAGGTCGTAGGTCGTTGAGCGTGACCTGTGGACCCCGTCTGCCAATGATGAAGTGGTTGAAGCCATCTGGGAGAGAGATGGATGGAAGGAGATTGCTGTCTCCTTGGAGAACCTCCTGGCGGTGCTTTTGTAGGCTCCTGTGAGTGAACAGAAGCACTGCGTGATGACGCAACCGTCTGGGGTGAGCTCCGGATGGAGTGAGAGGACTCTCTGCAGCTTCTGGAGCGTGATCGGCGTCTGGATGAGCGATGTGACGTCGATGGGGTGTGTCTCGACGTCGACCTGCTCTGTGTCACCATCACTGGTGAATTTCTCTTAGACGTCGACCTCTCAGTATGCCTAGACCTCGCCTTCGACGTTGAGCGTGGAGACCTCAACGATGAACGGGTAGACGGAGAAAACCTTCGACGTCGATCTTTCTCTCGACGCTGATCTTCTCGCCGTCGACGGAGACCGCCGTCTCAACGTCGATCTTTCTCTCGACGCTGACCTTCTCGCCGTCGACGGAGACCGCCGTCTCGACGTCGAACGACGTCTGGTATATTTTACCCTTGGTCTTGACGCCGAATACCTCGCCGGAGAGGATCTTGCCTTCGACGTCGAACGCCGCCTGGGCGATGGCGGAGGCGATGAGTGTCTATCCTCAGGTGACGAGGTGTCTTGACGTTGACTGTCGTCTGGGTGACGTCGACTGAGATACTTGCTTCGACACCGAACGCTGGAGACCATGCGACGGCGGAGCCTGTCTCGACGTCGAACGCCGCATCGACGACGGAGATCTGTCTCTCGACGCTGGGCGAGCCCGCACCAACGGAGAGCGACTCCTCGACGCCGATCGTCGCCCGGTTGACGACGGCGGAGGATTCGACGTACCTTTCTTCGACGACGACCGGTGTTCTCTCGACGGCGAGCCCGCCGTCGATGGTCTTCTCGTCGACGTTTTTGCTGCCGATGAAGGGAATTGAGGCGCCGAGCCAGACGCCGATGGAGAGCATACTGGAATCTTACTTGTAGATAAGCTCTTTCCTCTTCTTCATCGGAGGCTTGTCTTTAGAAGGTGATTTTCTCTTCTCAGCTAATCCATGGAGACGAATCCTTTCTCTGTCCTTTAAAGTTCTGTTGGACAGCAGCTTGCAATGCTGGCAGGATTTAGGATTATGCTCAGAAGGAAGGCATAGAATACAGACAGGGTGGAAGTCTGATTTGGCCTTCTTCTTGCCACAGGAAGGACAAGAGTCAAAAAGAGAGGGCATTCTGTTGTAAAATAATGCTCAACTCTCTAAAAAAAACAGTAGAGAAATACTTTAACACCAAAAAGATGTCGAAGTAAGAGCTTTTATCAAAAATTGAAGAATTTTCTGACAGAAAATCAGAAAAAAAGAGGTAGAGCTGAAGTAACCAGGGTCCTGACAGAAGGAGCCGGAAAGAACTGACCTAACTGTCACCCCTGAGGCATGATGGGAAGCTAGGGGTCATGGCTGCCTTAAAGGCACGGTGCCAGTTTATCTGACTGTTTATGTGGGTTAGCTTTTCAGCTTTCTACACTAATGTTTCCACAATGCAGCCTATGTGCTGGCAATGTTTTCTTCATTATTCCTTGCAGGATTGTGTTGTCTGCTATGTATTAAAGCAGTTTTCAAAAGTTTCTTTCTCCCTGCGTTATTGGAATATGTTTGTGCAAGAGAATTCCTTGCAACATTGCTCAGCATGTTTATGGGAGGCTACATTGTGTGTTTTTTATATATATATGGATATATATATATAGATATATATATATATATACACTGAAAAAACCATAGGTTTTAGGGACAGTTATAGTTACTTGGACATTGCACTCGTACAAAACCCGTGAAATTCCCCCGTTATAGTTAGTTCAGCTAACTATAACTCGCGCCCGCAATGCACTGCTGATGACGTCACATATTACATCACTCATGATATGGTCAGTGACATCACTGATGACATCTCAAATGACATCACTGATGACATCATCCAGTGACTGTGTTTCTGTAAAGTTTAAATATTTTTAAAATATATAGGAAAAGACGTATTGAAGAATGAGTGGGTGTTTAAGTGTCTGTATGGATGATTTAGTAGGTGCGTGACTGACTCTATAAGTGAGTGATTTAACGTATCTTACTGAATGCATGGGTTAGTGACTGTAGGAGAGTAGGATCTGCCTCTTATGTTGCCCCCACTTTTTTTCTGATGTTAGCACTGGTTTCTGGCTATAGTCTGGCTGGGTCCCTGCCAATCAGGGCCCCAGCCTCTCTGTTCTCTCTAAACGACATGGAGTGCACTCTAGGTGCACTAGTGATTGGATACTGTGGTGCCTTATGAGTCCCTAGTATATGGTACCTTAGGTGCCAAGGGCATAGGTACTTCACAGGCCTTCCAGGGGCTGCAGCATGTGTTATGCCACCCCTGGGAAGCAGTCTAAATCTGACACCACAGGCCTGCTACTGCAGCCTGGGTGAGGTGGTGCTAGCACTCCTCACTGAGATATAGGTTTCCTATATCTCTCCTGCACACACATATAAACCTATCAGTCACCCCTAAGGCAGGCCCTATCAATCCTGAGGGCAGGGTGCTTGGCTTCTATGTGAGGGGGTGCCTCTGCCTGAGCAGGGCCCCTCTGCAGCTCTCAGAGTCTATTCTCTGGTGCTGTTTGTGGATGCGGTTAAACCATATACTATTTAAGTGCATTATATCCTCGCGGTAAATGCTAACTTTGGAATGGCTGCATCAAAACATGTCGTGTTTAGTGTCAAACATCTTGGAATACTACCCCCCCGCCAATCTTGGCGGCGGGGGTAGCCTTCCACCCTTCTAGAGGGATAAGACATGTACCTGCTGTGGAAACGCGGTAGAATCCTAAAGAGCCCTGGCATCACAAAATGGATGCCACCAGTCACAGACACTGGGCTGCCCTCCTGCTGATGACCGAAACTCGCAGTGGAGGAAGCCCAACAATAGGCATCCTGTCACAGGGAGGTGTAACCACCTCCCAGACAGGGTTTAGTGTATTGGGGCTGGGTGGGTGCACTCCTAGAGTGCTTTGAAGTCCTGCACTGGGGGAGCAGAAGGCTCCTCTGTGCATATGCCAGTTCAAACCAGCTCAGGGGCTACCTGCCCCTGCGCGAAACTGGACAAAGGGAAGTGGGTGGAGCCACCCCTCCCTTGACCCTCCCATAGGTGGGGTCATAGAGCTAGTCCATCCCCTCTTTTTAGTATAAGAGGGGAACCTTGCCATTGCAAAGCAGATAACCCCTGGACGACGCTCTACAGAAGAATCCTGGCCCTTCGACGTTCCACTACCTTTGGAAGACAGAAGAATCTCCCTTGGAGTCAAGGAGTGACTCCCTGCTTGGCAGGCACCAAAAACGACAACGACGGTCGCAAACTACGCCGCTCCCGCCGGAGTCCGAAGTCCCTGCAGCCCAAGAAGTGGATTTCCTGACCTCTCCCAGGCCATCGTGAGTCCCCAGCGAAGCTGAGGCAAGTGGACCCCACAAGTAACGAGGAACCGCGACCCCTGGGTACCGTGCACTATTGTCGAGTGCAACCCCTTCACAACGTTCTACGAACCTGTGCTTTGGACCACGTGTGGTCCCGACCTCCAGCAGGAATCCCTCCGAAGATCAGAGGCCTACACCGTCCCGAGTGACCGTGGGCCCCTGTTGAGTGATTCCGCCCGAGGTGTCTTCGCGATCCCTGGCCCGCTGGCTTGTGGGTCCCCAGAAGACTTCTTAAAGAAACCAAAGGGCTCCCCTGGTTGCTCCAGGCCTGCCCTGACTTACCCTCGCTGGGTGAGTCCCTCAGACCTTGCTGGTCTGTGCCATCGACTTTTCTTCATCTCCCCGAGACTTGCGGCTGCCAAGGCTTGTTGGCTCCGATCGAAGTTGCCGACACCGCAGTCAGCTGCAGACGTCGAGGGACACACCGAATCCAGCTCCTGGTCGTCGTCGACCCCTCCTGGACCACGTGGCTGAAGAGTCAAGGCACCCGCAACCGACCTGAAGCGACCGACGACGGTGGGCATCCATCTTCCTTGCCCCGGGTCACTGCCAAGTGACTTTGAACACTGTCCCCTCTGCTTTCAGGTCATCCTTCTTCAGAATCCAGGCTTGGATTCCACCGGACACTTCTTCAGCTCCCGCAAGCAGCAAGTCTTCTTTGTTCGCCATTGAAAACGACGCCGCGACCCGACACCAAAGGACACCTGTGCACCCGGCTTCCCTGGGTGAGTTAACTCCAGCACTACGGTGCTCCTGTGGGTGTGGGCCCTAGAACTACTTACCCTGTAAGTGACTTGCTTGTAGGTTCTCCCGAAGTATCCTAAAACTCTTTATTTCCAACCGCGACTTGCCCCATTGAAGTCAACGGCGATCCGCGCCTGTGTATCCACACTGCACGCGTCCCCCGTGGGTCCTTTACTTACCTGCCTTGGGTGGTTTCGTGAGGCCCCAGCACTTCTGGAAGGCCCTAGGCCTTGTCTCCTTGCAAGTCGTTGTTTCTAAGTCTCTTACTTAGTATATGGTCTGGTACGCCCCTAGGGCCCCAGCCATATCTTGTGCTTAACTTATTGTGAAACGTTGATTTGTGCATATGTTTGTCTTCTAATCTCATAAAGAGATTAGTAGAGAGTTATTTAGAAATAAATACATATATATTTGATATATATACCTGTGTGGTGTCTTTTCATTTGGTGATTCAAGAGATTATATGGTAAAACAAGCTGCTTTACATTCCTCCGAGACTTAGCCTGAAGGCTGCTCTCCACAGCTACCACTAGGATAGCTTTCTTTAAAAGGTTGTCTTAAACCTATCTACCATAAGAGTCGATTTGCCCTGGTGCAAGGTGTCCACTTTAATTAGTGAACAGCATATACCAGGCCAACTTCTCACAGTGACTAAACTGGGTGTATGTCTGTATCCGTCTGTCTGTTGCTGTGTAAGTGGCTGCATGTGTTTGTGAATAGCTAAATGATTTTCTATATGAGTTATTGAATGCTTGTCTGAGTATCTGTATGGGTGCCTGAGTGTTTGTGTGGGAGGGGTGTGTGCAACTCTGTGCATAGATGTGTGAGTGGGTGATTCACTGGGTGGATGGTTTCAAGAGTGCATCTGTGATAGACTGTATGGGTGGGTAAGTGTGTGTAAGAGTGTGTTAGTGAGTGAATGTATGTCCCAGTGGTACATGTGTGAGTAACTACATATGTGAAAGGCAGTATATATGTGTGTTGGAGTATATAAATAGCTATAAGCAAGAGTGAGTGATTGTGATAGTGGCTGTATGGATGATTGTGTGCTTGTATCAGTGATTGTATCAGAGCGTAACAATGTGCTACTATTTGTATGAGTAAGTGAGCTGGTGTGTGTGTATAACTGTATAGGTGAGTAAATGGCAGTGTGTTTAATTATTTGCATGACTGACTAGGTGTGTGAGTATCTCTATGGATGAGTGGCGTTGTTTGAGTGTCTATATAGGAGTAAGAGTGCATATGATAGTCCTGTACTGAGTGACCGTAAGTATGAGTGACTGTACGGGTGAGTGAGTGGATGTGTGTGTGTAGACCTAAGAATCAGTGAGTGGGTATGTAGTTATTGGTGTTGGAGTGTCTATGGTTTTGCGAATGGCAGTCTGTAATTTAGAGTGGGTGTATCAAAGGTTATATTAGGGTGTGAGGAGGTGCATCAGATTATCACGTGGATGATGTCATCAGTGATGTCATTTGAGATGTCATCAGTGATGTCATGAGTGATGTCACTGACCATGTCATGAGTGATGTAATATGTGACGTCATCAGCAGTGCATTGCGAGGCGCGAGTTATAGTTAGCTGAACTAACTATAACGGGGAATTTCACGGGTTTTGTACGAGTGCAATGTCCAAGTAACTATAACTGTCCCTAAAACCTATGGTTTTTTCAGTGAATTTCAAAGGTTTTTTAAATGCTAATTTGTAACTATAACGTGCCTGAAACCTACGGTTTTTTCAGTGAATTTCAAAGGTTTTGTAAATGACAATTTTTAAATGTATTAATTGTTATATTAATTTTTTCATACTGATTTACTACATTTTTAGAAACAATTTTTTTACATATTTTATTTGTCAAATTACATTGTAATTACATTATACATTACAAAAAATACTTTCTCAGAATGAATTACTTTAGTTTAAATACTTTGCAGATAGGCAATAGGCTTTTAAGTACAGTAGTTACAGTTGTTGCAATGGGCAACACATTTTCAAACACAATGCAACATTCAGCTCAATGTGAATTTCTAGTTAAATGCAATTAGTTACTTTATGGATTACTTTTGTAACCACAGGACTGGATCCTAGATTCAGTCCTGGTACATCTCCTGTAAACAGTTGAGTAAAAGCGTTTTGGTTACAGTCGTGATTAAGGAATATTATTGTATTTTAAAAGTTGACACTTTGAAACTTTTTCTCATAGAATCACCAATGTTATCCTATGGAAGGAAATTCACTTAGCAGGTAAAAACTGTTATCGTTACTTTTTCTTACTCAGTGTTGGATCCTGGATCCAGCACTGGTGCATCTCCTGTAAACAGTTGAAAGAATGCGTTTAAGTCATACAGGCGATTTTAAGGAATATTTGTAGTTTGTGAAAATCAACACTTTGAAACTTTTTGCTGAAAACCAGTCAATGTTAGCCTATGAAGGAAATTCAAGTTACCGGTAAGCACGGTTAAAATTACTTTTGAGGATCAGTACTGGGCTGAAACATGCAGCACTGAGGTCTCTCCTGATAACAGGTGAGTAAATCGGAATTCGTATTTCGGCTGATTTTAGAGGAATATTTTAAAGTTCCAAAACTCCACACTTAGAAGAATTTCCAAGTGAAACCAGTCAATGTTAGCCTACGGAAGGAAATTCAAGTTACTGGTAAGTACGGTTAAAATTACTTTTCAGGATCAGTACTGGGCTGAAAGATGCAGCACTGAGGTCTCTCCTGATAACAGGTGAGTAAATCGGAATTCGTATTTCGGCTGATTTTAGAGGAATATTTTAAAGTTCCAAAACTCCACACTTAGAAGAATTTCCAAGTGAAACCAGTCAATGTTAGCCTATGAAGGAAATTCAAGTTACCGGTAAGTACGGTTAAAATTACTTTTCAGGACCAGTACTGGGCTGAAAGATACAGCACTGAGGTCTCTCCTTATAACAGGTGAGTAAATCGGAATTCCTATTTCGGCTGATTTTAGAGGAATATTTGCACAATGGTGAAGGGAGGGGGCGGGGCCTGAGGTGACATCTTTGCAAACGCGCCCGTGGCGCGTTTAAGTTGGGGGATTAAGTTCCCTTGAATCCTGAGGGTCCCTAGGGGCCAACTAGACCACCAGGAACCTCCAATATGCGCCAGGGGCTGCGTTGCAGAGACGTGTAGAGAGGCCACACCCCTTTACACCTCTCTGCAACGCAGCTCTGTGGCGCTTTCTGGATGTACCTGTTGGGCTAGTTGGCCCTCAGGGACCCTCAGGATTGAAGGGGATTTAATTCCCCATCTTAAAACGCGCCACGGGGCCTGTTTGCACACATGTCACCTGAAGCCCCGCCCTCCCTTCACCACTGTGCAAACGCGCCCCGTGGCGCGTTTTAAGTTGGGGGATTAAGTCCCCTTGAATCCTGAGGGTCCCCGGAGTCCAACTAGCCCACCATATACCTCCAAAAGCCACAGAGGCTGCGTTGCAGAGAGGTGTAAAAGGGTGTGGCCTCTCTACACCTCTCTGCAACGCAGCTCCTGGCGCATACTGGAGGTTCCTGGTGGGCTAGTTGGCCCCAGGGACCCCCAGTATTCAAGGGGAATCGTTCCTCTGCAAACGCGCCAGGGGCGCGTTTGCAGAGTGGTGAAGGAAGGGGCGGGCCTGCGGGCCGATCGTTTTAAAAAAAAAATAATAATTTTGTCCCTGAAGGGGGGCTGTGTGGCCCCTTCCTTTTTCCTGTTTTTATGCCCTGGGGATCCCATCCCCCAGGGCCTTACCCCTTTTTTTAATTTGTAATTTTAAAAAACGGGAAGAGGCGCGTGGCCCCCTTCCCTGGGCCTGTATTGGCCCCGGGGACCCCATCCCCGGGCATGGCCTCGTTTTTATTTATATTCTTTGGAGGGGGCTGCGTGGCCCCCTCCTCTGGCCATTTAAGGCCCCGGGGACCCCATCCCTCGGGGCCGGCCATTCAGTTTTTTTTTTTTTTAATTAATTTATTTTTTGGGGAGGGGGCCGCGTGGCCCCCTCCCGGGCCACTACTTGCCCCGGGGACCCCATCCCCCGGGGCCTGGCTCTCGTTGGGGACTGTGGGGGTCCCCAATCCCCCACAGTCCCGCCGGCTCCCCGCGTCCCTAGGGTGCCGGCATTGACATTACACATGGGGAGCAGCTAACATGCTGCTCCCCATGTGTAAAGCAATCGGCTTTGGATATTGGAAGAGAGAGCAGGTTTCCTGCTCTCTCTTCCAATATCCAAAGCAAGTTTGCAAGTTTGCAAGTTTGCAATGACAGGACGGGAGCCGCGAGGCTCCCGTCCTGTCATTGCAAACAGCAGTGTCCCGGGGGTAGGCACCCAGGACACTGCAGGAGCCGGCCCTGGGGGTGGTGGTCCCCAGGGCCATCAAGGCTCCAGGAGGGGGCCGCGCGGCCCCCTCCCATTCAGTACACAGCCCCGGGAGGTGGTGGTCCCTGGGCTCTGGGGTCCGTAACGGACCCCCATATTAAAATGTTTAGTGCCCCGGGAGGTGGTGGTCTCGGGCGTGTGGGGGCTGGAGCCCCCACACAGGTTTAATAATTTTTTTAAAAAGCTCCGGGAGGTGGTGGTCTCGGGGCTGCGGGAGGGCTCAGAGCCCTCCCGCACCATTTTTTTAAAAGCCCCGGGGGTGGCGGTCCTCGGGCTTGGGGCCCTTGAGGCCCCCTACACATTAAATTATCCTCCACCATGCCCCCTGGACTTGGGCCAACCGGGGGCCACTAACATCGAGCGCGGAGACCGCGCTCGATTCTTTTTCGGCAGGATTCGCGCACCCTGAGCGCATCCTGCCGATTTTTAAAAAAATAATAATTTTTTGCCCAGGGGGTCCTTGTGGGACCCCTGAGCAAACCTAGGGGTCAGGGTGTTTCTACCCTCCCTTTGTGCGCTTTGCGCACTTGTTTCTGTCCCTCGGTTCTACCGAGGATAAAATGGCTGCCAACATTTCCTGAATCGGAATGTTGACAGCCAGCTGACAGCCAATTAACATGCAGCTCGTGATCGGGACGGTGCGCGCAGGGTGCGCTCAGGGTGCGCGAATCCTCCGTGCCCATAGATATATATGTACTTTTACTTTTGATTTTCTCAGCAACTACTGAACGGATTTACACCATTTAACAAAAAGGGTTCTTTCTGAACCAAGAACTACCTCTTTGCCAAATTTGGTGTAATTCCGTTCAGCAGTTCGGGCTGTAGCCGTGTCTAAAGTTTCCTATGGGAAAATGCATGGGGAAAACGCGTTTGGGACCCCCTTTTTCTCGGCCCCCGCTTGACGTATCACCCCGAGACTTTCAGGGTAGGAGCGGACCGGAGCGCCCCACGAAGTTTGAAAATTTCGCGAAGATACGTCAACCGGCAAGAGAGTTATTTCAAATAGAATGTCGCGGATTTCCTATGGATAATAGGTTGTAACTATAACTATCTACTGGCGACCGCCAGTAGATTATATATATATATATATATATATATATATATATATATATATATATATATATATATATAGAGCTACATATATGGTTTTTCACATATATGTAATGTGTTTCCGGGTCCCGCGCATGGGCGGGAATATTCATGTGCTTATGACTGATGAGGATCCCCTGGAAGAGAACTAACCATTACTCTTTTCTTGCAGGTTATTTCATTGCATTATCTTTGTCAACTGTTAAATGTCTTGTGATGCATCGTTTTCCTTAGAGCTCGTATCAAGTAGTTGCTGCCTGTACAACCCCGGTGTACATCAATTTCCCACGATCAGAGTAGAATGTGTAATTGACACCACTAGACCACATGCAAACTAGATTCCCCACACAGGCTAAAAAACTAGAGAAGCACTGCCGTGAGTGGCACACATACCAAGGTGCACGCATTTGCGTGGTCGGGGGGGTGGGGGTGGGAAGAGACATTCAATGTCAATATAATAGAGTGCACAAGAACACGCATACAGACCAGTTATGTAGGCCAAAAGAGGGCTAAACGAGATGCCCCACTAGAACTGTGGGCCATCTCCAAGGTGGTCCCGTCCTGCAAGACTATCCACAAGCCCCTAAACGAGGCGTCCGCACCTCCCCCACCCAACACAGGCAGGGAAGCGCTCTGATGCCCGCTATCCCAGCCACCCCCGCGCTGGGTTACACCAATACATCGGTTGAGGGGGCAGGTGGCTCCCCCCCACGGGCAGCAAGTCACCAGACCCATGGTAGGGAGACCACCAGACCAACCAGCCCAAGCGAGGCCACCCCACTTTCAGTCCAGTGCCAGGATCACGCAAAGTTCGACCCCCACCACCCCCATCCACCAGTTGCGACCCATCTTGCCTCAGCAGAACAAGGAGCACATGCTCCTAACCTCCCCACAGAACGCCCAGGAGTCAGAGGGAGTTTCATAGCAGTCCTGGAAGAGAATAGCACTAGTGGGGGAAGAGGATAGGGGTCCAGCCCTCCAAGAGCCAACAGAGGGGGGGGGGGCGGAACAGTAGGGTATGCTTCCCCCAGGATATGACCAGGCTGCGGAGGAAGCATCAGGGAGAGTGATAGAGGTAAAAACGTTACCAAGAAGAATAGCACAGCACTGAGCGAAGGAGGCAGCCCAGGTGGGATTTAGAGGAGAGGTGGAGGGGGTGGCGGAGGGGGAGAGGGAGCTCTTGCCTGGGAAGCCCAACGGGAAGGGAGAACAACTTGTCCTCCCCTGGAGGAAGCCAGAGCTATACCCTAGACTCCACATGAGGATGAGCCAGGGGAAGAGTCAGAAGAGAGGCCCCTATCAGACATTCAAACTCAACCAGGCCATCGGTGTAGAAGAGGAGCCGACCAGGAAATAAGAAATCAGGGTAGCCTGACTGACAATTAAGAAACAGGAGGAGCATAATGGCACTTTTATGCACACACACACGGAGAGCGAAGATGAGGATGTGCACCGCTCCCCCAAACACGCCAGTCAGGTAAACTGACCCCATATAGAGATAGTTTCCATAGAAGGCGAGGCCTTCGCGCGACCATTTTGCCGTCTACTGGACCAAAAGGAAGGTCTAGTATAATAGGCCTTGGTTGGAGATGGGGTCCTTGGAACCAGAGGATATGGCTGTCGCGGAAGACCGCATCCAGCACGGAGTGAGATCTGCGATGGAACTACCCCTACATTCAAAAATGTCTGAGAAGATGGGAGCGCTAAGTCGGGGAGAAACAGACTGAGACACTCCACGCCAAAATATGTCCGCTACTACAGAAAGGTGTGTCAGGGACCACCTTTGTGCCATGGGCACAGATGGACAAAGAAGGGGTCAGGAACACACTGACCCCATCCATGGATGGGGAAGGAGAGTGGATCTCATGTTTTGAAAAGAACACCGCAGGAATCAACTTAGCTATAGGTCACATCAGGAGACTGCTCATCAGCCTCATTAGGGAGCAGACAGACCGTGTTTAACCGAGCCTGCATCCCCGCAGTCACACTGATCAATGCCGAGCATGACGGGCCGCATTCAACTCATTTAGGCACCACAGCAGGGAGGAGGTCATGGTCTGGGGAGGAAGTGCCTTTACAGAACCACAGAATACAAACACGCAGTAGTACAAAGCCACCCCCCAACAGGACGTATCCCCTTCATACCATTGTTCAAAACGCATTTTCCTTATCTACTTCTGTGAACAGTTTAGGCAACAAAATGCTATGTCGATCAGGAGTCCTTGCCAGAGTACGCCATCCAGGTGCCTGCATGCCTTCCTTTGGGGGGGGAAGAGAGGAGGGGGGGGGGGGTTTGCCTGACCACGGCACTGGAGGAGAAGTCAGACGAGGGAGCAGGACGGCCCACACTGGTGCATAACAAGCACCCAGGACCACTCGCCCAAGTCCAGCTTTGGAAGAGCTATGTAGGTCTCAACAGCCCCAGAGTTTCAACAAATGGAGCCTCCCCTGCCCCCCCTTTACAGTTCCAAAACTAGGCAAATGTTCCAGTGTCGGGACAGCTAGGATGAGGAGGCCCCCAAACTTCCGCAGCAATCAACCACATAACGCTCAGTACGTGATAAAAATTCAAAGCCATTGGCTTTACCCGCATCAGGCCGATCATGACGAATACCAACAGTACACCTGACTCTCGTCAAAAATGCAGCAAACAAGTGCAATCTCAGTCACTCACCAGCAGCGCTATTTGTGGGCTAAGAACTACCCGACTACCTTTGCTATGCCATGTTAAAAGCAGCATCGCCCAAAACCAGAGAGAGCGACCAACAGAACCCGCACAAAGAAGCCCAAAAACCCCAAACCTTCCAAAAAAAGGGCGTAACCCAATCACCCAACTCCACTAGGTAGGTCCTTACTACACGCCACGTGCAGAAACTAGAGGGACATGCATGCGACAACTGAAACATCGCCATTACCCACAAAACTGCTAAAATGAATTAACATTGCACGAAGCCTGTCCAGGTCAAAAGGATACACCCCGCACTGGTAAAACGGCGCACACATACATTTAACAGAAACAGTCCACAGAAGGAACTACTCTCCTCACAATAGCCAGGAGACAAAATATCCACAAAATAACGCTAAACAACTTAAACTCACCATTCCCTAAAAGTGCTACCACCTCCTCCCAATACCCCAGAAGGAAGTATCGCATACAGTGAAGCTACAAAATATACCCCTAAAAAGAATGCACAGGAATTTTCCTAAAACTGTCCAATGATGTGTTTTTTTCCCAAGCTAACCCACAGCTCTTATTCAACAGGTCTGCAAGAGAGCCAAACGTACACCATCATTACAGAGGCCTGCCGCCCCATCAATCGAAGCTCCCAAAAGGTCTTCAACAAGGATAACCGCCCAAAAACACAGACAAGTTGACTTAACAGACTTTTTCATAAAAATACTTTTTTGCACTGCACAAAGACAAGACACTCCTGGGCGCGCAGACGACAGACCTGTTTCCTGAAGACAATCCCGAAGACCTAATAAATGTTTTATCAAGTTATGTATCTATGTACTCTTGCACACTATATTTAGCATGGGTGCTCCCGTGCCCCTCCAAAGCCAGATATCTGCCTAGTTTCATGGAACCTATGAAATGAAATGAGGGATTTATAAAGCGCACGGATACTCACATAGAGTGTCCCGGCGCTAATCTCTAAAACCACCAGGCAAGACCCCAAACCACCTGCCATCGTATTATTGTTGGAACAGCCATGTTTTAAGTTGTCTCCTAAAGGACAGCAAGTCCTGAGTCAATCTGAGATGTAGGGGCAGGTTGTTCCATAGGCAGGCCGCTTGAACCTGGAAGGAACGACCTCCAATCCGAGATAGAGTGAATTTGGGAATCACCATCAGGGATTGTCCCGAGGACCTTAAGACACGTTGAGGCTGATAGTGCTGGATCCTACTTCTCATTCTCACAATGCGTGCGTTGGGACCTCTGCTATCTCACCTACACCCAGGCTGAACCAAATGCTAGCATTTCTCACACACTATACAACGCACGGTATCAACACATGACCGCTATGGGCACTCAAACCACAAACAGGTCGTTCTACATATGTTCACTGATACCCCAAGCTATAGGCGCAGACAGGCTTTACTTATCGCAACAGATAGTCCCCAAGAAAGCAAAAGGTCTCATCCACTTGTATCTACGCAAGATTAGGGCCAAGATTCAACCCAATAGAGTGGAAACCCACACAGCAGTAGTAAACATCACCGGGTATGAGACCAACCCCCACAGCATTGTACCTACTCATCGAGCCAGGAGACAATCAAACTGAGCTACACAAGATGCACATAAGGGACACTGTAGAGGACACTGTTTGGCCCAGAGACTTCGTAGAGAAGAGGTTCTTGGAGGTAGTGAGACCACTGCACCAGTGCACAAATAAGTCTACTCCCGTCTGCGGTCCCAGGGTGGACCATAACATATTTGGGGGCTGCCTTTTTAAATAACAAGTGCACCCCGGATATGGAATTCCAGTGCAAGGTCGCTCACCTCGACAACGGTAGGGGAAACCAGTCCCATGGGAGGGGGTCAAATGGCAGCATAGCCACCACATGGCAGGAAATCTGGGATACCGAGAATAATAGGTACACATGTTTGAAAGGCAGGGGCAACCCCCAATTGTATGGAAACTTACACTGTAGGCTGTTTCAGAGGCAAAGGAACCATACCGCTTGGTTCAAATGAGAACTGAGAAGCAATATGCATATACCGGACCTGCAATGGGGCCCCTCCACGTTGATGGATATGTACTGACATTGTGGCGAGCTTGCCTACACCCAGCTCACCCCCGGATGGCGGGCCTCTGCACACAAGTGACCACACAAACCCCAACCCTGGTCATCCCTGGAAAAGATCCGAGTTGCCCCAACGTCCGCTACAGAAGAAAAACAACTCTGTTGTATCAGGCTGCTGATTATTTTGGCTGGACTCCGTACACGGACATTCCAAAAGAATTTAGATTATATTCCGAGACACAAGTAAACGCAGGAGGGTCCATCCCCTTCTTCACCTTGCAAGCGAAGGCAAACGCCCACTGGTTACAAATCACCAGGGGGGAATTGCTGAAGATGATCAAAGACACTGAACTCGGCAGAAACGTTATCAAAGAAGAACTAAGCCATCCGCCTCATGGTGATGCAACATCGGTATGCGTTAGACTTGATGACTGCAATGGAGGGTGGGGTGTGTCTCAAGATAGGTGCTTCCGGTTGGACGTTTATTTCTGGAAACGATCTTGAAAACAGAACTCTCGCTCTTGCCATCCAAGCACTGAATCCTCTACAAGCTGATAGGAAGGAGGGAGGTGCCCCAGAGCAGGTCTAGTTAAATACAATTTTTTCCTGGTTTACCCCTATGGGTGTCCAAACTATTCACGTCATTGCTTCTGCTTTTCATTGCTGTACTACTGTTGTGTGGTTTCCTACAAGTGGGGACTTACTGCTGTAAAAACACAGTCCTCAAATTAGGTAGTATGCAAATAGCCAGGAAAAGGATAACAGACACTACAGAAACACACTGCCTCAAATAATGTGACTGTCATGACATATGAAACAAATGATGCAGTTGACATTCTATTCACCAATATTAACATACCCCCCACTAGTTGAATTTTTCAATGTACACCATGATATATGCACGCATAACATCACTACTAGTAAATGCAATGTCTATGTACGTCAATCTATGCACGCATAACAATGTCAAGATCAGTAAAAACAATGTTGAAGTAAGATATGACAAATGTATGCATAGTAATGAGAATGTTGGTAAAAATTCTATCAATGACCTCCATGCTATGTACACGTAATAACAAACTCTCATCATTGCTGTCGAATTCATCCGAGATGACCCCAACCCGCCCGTCAACCCAGAGATAAGTGTCAGACAGGCCCTGCGACCAGAATTCAAGCCTACCAATTGATAGGTCACAGGTAGGGTTGCACCTAGCCCGAATACCAACCCAGGAACAGGGAAAACCTTGTTCGATCCCACAGATAGGCAGTTACAGCACAAACAGGTCCGAGGAGATTGGCCCCTAACAAAACATGTTTGGAAAAAGGGGAGCATTCCCAAAATGCCATCGTTTTATTGTACCTCACGAACTGTATATAGTAACTATATACAAACTTCTGTATATTGAGACCGTCTTGAGATGCAACTGTCTATGCTCTCTCAGCCGCAGCATTTTGCAAAACAGGACCAAGTTGGTTTAATTAAAAGCCTTGCATTTTCATTTTTTCAAGGTAAATTCATATCCAAGCAACAAAGCAATGGAGTCTCTCCTCAGAGGGGTGAGGCGGACTATAGAATGTCAGCAAAGTGATGGTCTGAGCGACGTAGAACGGCGTCAACTCTTGGCAGGAAGGATACTAGAGTCCAAAGAACCAGTTTGTCTGGGAAGATGACGGTGTATGATGTGGTTGATACAGACAGCTTGAATCTCACTCGCACGTCACGCCGATGTTATGGCGATGAGAAACAGTCTTAAAAGTAAGGAGCAGTGGGAGCGTGGCTTGGCGAGCCAAGATGGCGGTCGTACTCGAAGAGTGCTCCGGACCACTCTAAGATCCGTCTTAATCCTCATACTCCTCCAGTGCCATCCATCCAACATGGGCATCTCTACCCCCAAGGAGCTCTTCCCCAAGGCGCTCTTCCCTGCGGCAGCCCAGAGACGAACAACCGCCTGAGGGACCTTGTTAAGCGGATGGTGGCAAACCCGGAGGCAACAGGACTCTAGTCAAGATGGCGGCGCCCGTGCCTACCCCCCCCCGGAGGCCGGCTCTGTGATCCTGCCATAGGGTGTCGCTCCTGTGGCGGAGACGTCGTGGGCTATGTCAATCGGCCAGTGGAAACGTGAGATTTTCCCCACGCTACGGCCCGCGGCGATGCCAGGAGCCAGGCGGAGCCGCAGACGACCACCAGAGCCCGCGTGGGCCTGTGAGGTGAAGGGGGGGGGGGGGAACGGACACCCAGGAGGTGCGGCGGGACTCCCATGCTGCTCCCACACTCCCCGTGTGGGCAGCGGGGACCCCTGAAGATCTGAGAAGCGCAAGTCCCGAGTGACACTCAGACGGACCTGGGGTTGGCGAGAGATTGGACCCCGCAGCGGGTAATCATCCCGGGCCGTGGACTGGCATTGGCCCCCGGGTGCTGCACCCGGCCTCCCTTGGACCCACTGTTGACTGTGTTCTGCCATGCGGGGAACGACATTGCCCTACGTCTGGCCCTGATCGCCGAGGGTCCCTGGACATCTAGAGTGGGGCCTGCAACAGATGTCCTGGTGGGGCCCACTGGGCCGCGCAAAGCGAGAGGGACACGCATGAGAAACGTCCCGCTGTAATGTTCCCGGTGAAGGTGGCGTCCCCTTGCTGGTGAACTGCTCCTGACGCGATCTCTCTGGACGAGTGCAGGTGAGCCCTGAGGCCTCGAGGTGGGCGCCCCCCCCCCCCTCCTGACTCCCTGCTCGTTGAGGGCAAATTGATTAACGATGTTTGGGCACTATCACGAGGCCTGGTAGCGCTGCCCAAGCCTCGTTGGACTGTGGGGCCTGACCGCGGATTCCGGCTGCGATCGGCAGGACAGCTGCGGACCAGGACACTTGGTCGAACTGACCCCGGGGGGGGGTGGGCGGGGGGAAGCATATGTGGCAGCTGGGGACCCACGCTGGGCCTTGTGACGGCGAGACCCGACTGGCAGAGGGAGTAAGGGAGATTCGACCCATGACCGGTGGGAGCTCTCGTCTGCCCTCGGGAGGGTCCTCCTCTCTCCCCCCCCTCTCACGCCCCTGAAGTGCAGCGTCCCGCATGGGGGGTGGGAAGGGGAGTTCCTGGGCCAAACCACACCAGGCCCACTACAATCAGCATTGATGTGGGGTGGACACTAACGGACACCACAACCCAACGGAGAACTCTTCCAGGAATGAGCCATTGCTAAGACGGCAGAGGCCACATCGGGCCCCCAGAGACGGAAGAAGGGGGCACCCGGCACTCCCTAACCGGTCAGCGACCAGCCAAAGCCCAAGGCCCAACGCAGATAAGGTCAGCAATGTTAAGCCACTATTTTCTTTTTAGGAGTTTTATATAGCGCTGGCACAACCCAGGGGGTATCAGAGCGCTTTACAGCAAAAACATATACGACAAGACTTGAGCAGATTAGAAGTACAATAGCAATAAGAGATACTAGAAAGAGTCCAATTTAGTATCATGAGATGAGGGCTTTCGTTAGGTCAGAGTGTAGGAGTACGGTTGAGAAGAGGTAACAGAGCGTCTATTGTTCCAGAGGGTAGAGATGACAGATGAGGAGAAATTCTTTTAGTAGTCTCTTGAAACTAGTGAAGGAGGGGTTGGTTCTGATATGTATAGGGAGAGAGTTCCAGATTCTGGGGGCATTGCCTGAGAAAGAGCGTGAGAGGGTTTTTTGTTTGTGTCTTTTGGGGGTGGTGAGAAGGTGTATTGGAGCTTCTTAGGTTTCTGGATTGTCCTGCTTTGGTGAGTTTGGCTGCGAGGTAGTCTGCTTTGCCAGTGTGTAGAGCTTTGTGGGTAAGACAGGCCGTTTTGAAACATCGTGCTTCGATTGGGAGCCACTTTAAGTTTTGTAGCGTGGGGGTGATGTGGTTATGTTTTTTAGCTCCTGTGGCCTTTTGTGCTGCAGCATTGAGGGTGGCTCTCACGGGGGCTACGTGTGCTTTGGGTGCTCCAGTGAGTGTGGCATTACCATAGTCTAGTCTGGATAAAACCAGAGCTTGTGTTGCTGTTTTTAGGTCATTGGGCGGAAGGAAGGGCTTTATTTTGTTGAGAAGTTTTAGGCTGTAGAAGGCGCTCTTAGCAGTGGAGCTTATGTGGGATCTCATGCTTAGCTTCGAGTCGAAAGAGATCCCCAGAGATTTAGCTGAGTCGGATAGAGTAAGCTTGCAGTTTAGGGAGTCCAGGTTGTTTAACCACTCTTGGATCTGTGTGTGGTGGTTCAGATTGGAGAAGGCCATAATTTCAGCTTTTTCTTGGTTAAGTTTGAGGTGGTTGTGCGAGGGCCAGCTTTGAACTTTTGAGTGTGTGGAGTTAAGTCGTTGAATGTCAGAAAGGGAGGTTATTGCTAGGTAAAGCTGGGTGTCGTCGGCATATAGGTGGTACGAGATATTTGCTTGTTTTAGAATGGTGGTGAGGGGTTCCATGTAAATGTTGGTGTGGGAGAGAAGACCGAGCCTTGTGGCACCCCTCGGGTTAAGGGTGAGATGTCGGACATGGAGCTGTTGACGAGTTGGGAACGGTTAGGTAGAAATGAAGAAAACCAATTCAGAACAGTGCCATCAGCTCCTATACGTTTTTGAAGGGCATCTAGAAGTAGCTTGTGATCAACTGTGTCGAAAGCCGCCGAGTGGTCAAGGAGGACAAGCAGGCAGCATCTGTTTGAGTCAAAGGAGCTGTGTATGTCGTCTGTTATGCTCAGTATAGCTGTTTGTGTTGCACCCCTTCCTGAAACCAAACTGGTGTGCGACGAGTAGGTTGTTGGTGTCTAGGTGTTGGTTGAGTTGTGAAAGAACACATTTCTCGAGGATCTTAGCTAGGAAGGGGAGGTTGGTGATGGGACTGAAGTTCTTGAGCTCGGTCTGGTCTGCATCTGTTTTTTTTTTTTTTAACAGGGGGGTGACTTGGCCTTGTTTGAGGCAGTCGGGTATCAGCCCGTTGCTTAAGGAGCTGTTAATGATCTTGGTCCATAGCTAGGCAGCTACACCACAAACTGGTCTGAGGAGATTGGCCCCCAATAAAACATGTTGGGCCAAAGGCACACGTTCCCAAAATTAGAGGGGTTAGGGTACCATTGAGGTTTTTAGCCAGAGTGGCAGGTAGAGGATCTGCGAAGTGGGGTGAGGGTTTGGAGTTGGCAATCACCAAGGAGATGTCTTCTTCAGTGAGGGGTTTGAAGACCCTCCACCTCTTGAGACTGGAGGATGGACTTTGGGATTGCGTTTGTCCGGTACTTAAGGCGGGAGGAGTAACGGTTCTGGGGATAATGGAGTGAGCTAGGGTTGGGGATATTTCCGTTTTGGGAGAAGTCACTGGGTTGGGTTTGTGCGTGATGGTCTAAGGAGAGTTCAATTTTGTTGATTTTCTCATTGAAGAATTTGGCTAGGTGGTCACATTGTAGTTTAGAGGCAGGGGGATTTTCTTTTGGAGGTTTGATTTCGGATGATGTTGAAGAGCTCTTTGGGGCGGTTTTTGGCTTTGTCAAGGGTGTTTTGGAAGAAGGTGGCTTTCTCTTTGAGGATGTGCTTTTTGTAGTTCCTGCGTTTTTGTCTGAGTTGGAGGAGGGCTCGGAGTTGTCTTTTTTCAGAGTTGAGGTCTTTGTTGAACCATGCTCTCGACTGGTATCTGACCTTTTTGTATTTTAGGGGGGCTAGTTGGTCAAGGGCAGTTTTTAATCGCTGTGTTGTATAGGGTAGTGAGCTCGTCAGTACTGAGGTGGTCTGTGTTAGGAGGGAGTAGGGATGATATTTTTTCTTCCATGTCAGGGAGAGGGATAGGATGAAGGTTTCTGCGCCATTGATGGGTAGATCGGGCTTGGTTTGGTGGCACTGTAGCTTGGTTAATGTTGAATAGAATGATGTGGTGATCTGACCAGACAATTAGAAGAATGTTGTTGATGTTTATTATTTCGTTTTTGGCTATGATAACATCTAGGGTAGATCCTTTGTTGTGGGTTTGTCCCTTGCAGTGTTGGGCGAGATCTTTGCTGAGTAGAAGTTCATTTAGGGGCTGCATTAGTGTGTCCTTTTCGTTGTTCCAGTGGAGATTGAAGTCACCTAGGATAATGTTGTCGGAGTTGGAGAGGGAG
Organism: Calotriton arnoldi; assembly: GCA_963921515.1. NCBI lineage: Eukaryota > Metazoa > Chordata > Amphibia > Caudata > Salamandridae > Calotriton > Calotriton arnoldi. The sequence goes on from CAWUFW010008860.1 coordinate 45,952, forward strand.
CAATGGGTTAGTAGGTCAGATAGTTGTTCTCCTAAAGTGGAGGAGTTTCCTGGAGGGTGGTATAGCAGATCGCATTTCGTTACTTTGTCTTTTAGTGTTAGGTTGGTGCTGAGATATTCAAATGTTGAGTAGGAGACGGATTTAATTTCAGTTAATTTGATGCTATTCTTATGAATGATGGCTAATCCACCACCGCGATGGTCTAACCTGTCCTTTATGATGGAGAAATCTGGGGGGACTAGGAGGTCAAGGATCGGATGATTCGGTGAGCCAGGTTTCAGTGACAAACGCAATGTCGATGTCATAGTTCAGTATGGTCTCAGCCAATTCTGTTGCTGATCTACAGTTTATTAACATGCAGTTTACATTGCAGCTGGTGGTGTAATTTTGGGAAGGGGGAGCCAAAGGGATAGCGGTGATTAGTGATGGAGGTCTTATAATCCTAGGAGGCTTGATGTCTCTGCCGGTTCCGGTGATCACCTGAATGTTGGAGGAGGGGGGGTGAGTTCGGGGCTGACTTGAGGTCATATGACTTGGCAAGATCCATGGCCTCTCTCAAGGGCATCCTAGGGCTCATTCTTCTTGGTCTGTGATGTTGGTTGCTGAGAGGGGTGGTGTACCAGCTAATCGTATTGGATTTGGGAAGTTGAGAGAGTTCACTGATGTTTAAGTGGGAGGGGATATGTGGATGGGTTTAGGGGAGGCTTTGGTGTTGGTAAGGATTTTGTTTATGCCCCGAATAATTACATCGAGTTGTCTTTGAAGGAGGGTTAGGCTTTCGGTTAAGGATGTAGTGGGCATACGGGTCTGTGATAGGAGGGATTCGAGTTGTTTTTCAGTGCGTGTAATGCGTTCGGTAAGTTTGGCTGCAGATACTGGGTTCAGGGTGGTGAGGGGAGTTGAGGGGGCAGTAAGTTTGGTGGTGTTGGTTGGGGCTGGGGTGTTCTGGGGTGGATGAACTGTGGGTAGTGGTGGGCCAAGTGTTTATCCCTGAGCTGGTAGAGGGGAGTGAGTTTAGCGAGTGCCCTACAACTTCTTTGGTTGTGGTTTGGGTGGTGGTATGACGAGTGTTGAGATTGTTAGTAGTAGGAAGAACGGGTTTGGTGTATTGAGTGGGGTGAGGGGGGGAATGGTGGGGTAGTTTGAGGGGGAAAGGGGGAAAGGGGGTCGGGAGGGATGCAGTAGAGGGAGGGGGTAAGGTGTAAGGGTGGAGTGTAGGAGTGAAGAGTGCAGTGGGTGTGAGTTGATGGTAGGTTTAGTGAGTGTAATACTTTGTGTAGAGTTCTGGGGGGTGGGTTCGGTAGAGGTTGGGTAGTTGGAGGGACTAGCAATGGGACTGTGAAGTTTGGGGAAGAGGAGTTCAAATTGGCGTAGGTTAAAGTCGTTGGCTTGGCCCATGACTATGCCATTTCAGTATAGGGTAATAGTGGCATTGCCTTTGAAGGCGGGTGAGTTGGTGATCAGTAATTTTTGGCCGTGGGGGATGTTGGTGGCATTAGTGACTTGGAGGTGACTTATGTTCTTTTTCCACTTAGCCTGGTCAGTGGTGTAAAAAATGAGATTTGTTTTAGTTTTTCCTTTGGAGAAGTTGTGGTAGAGGTCTGCTATGAGTGTTTCAGGGAGTTGCTTAAGTAATCTGTGCTTAGTTTGTTGGCGTTGACCGAAAGGTTGGGGGGGGGGGGGGGTAGGTGATGGAGAAAGTGTGGAATGTGGGGTTTCAGGTTAGTGTGATGTGAGGGGGTGGAGGGATTGGTGGCAGTCTGGCAGCGTTGGCGTGTATTTCTAGACATCTTTCTCACTGGGGGGGGGGTCGTGTGGAGGCGGACTATGAGTGGAGATATTCAAGAGACGGGAGTCTAGTGGGAATTTTTTTAATTTTTTTTTTAATCTGGATTGAGGAAGTGATAGGAGGGGAGAGGGGGACAGCCTGGGGTTCTGTCCTTGGTGGGGCATCATATATGAGGGTTTTGAGGGGGGGAGGGGGTAGGGGGGTCCCGCAAGTTTGGACCATATCAGGATGGGTCAGGCGTCTCATGCAAATTAGAGGGGAGCGGAAGCCGATGTAAGGGGCGGGTTTATTGTCTGCAAGTTCAGTTCGGGGAGAAAGTAGAAAATAGGAATAGAGTCAGGGTTTCTGAGAATATAGTGAGGCTAGGTGTAGGGGAGTCTGTTCCCTATTACAGGATCAGGGATTTCTTAGGGTTGTTCAAAGATGGCCGTTCCATTCTTGTTTCTTGAGGTAGGGCCATAGTTCTCCTTTGATTACAGCTGAATCAATGTGGAAGTACAGCCAAGGTCCTTCTTTAGTTTCGGATGATTTTACTTGTGATTGAGTCTTTTTTTTATTTCTAGCTCTGAAGTGGCCATCTTGTGAGGGTGAATCAAGTGGTGAAGTAGGAGGAAGTGGAAAGGTGGAGGGAGATCTACAAAGTGGTGAAAGGGCCCTCCTGATTGCGAGAGGGCCAGGGGCTGTAGCGCCACCAGAACCTCCAGAGCTGTGAATTCGGAGATTGGTGAGGGGTCAAAGTATCCTACACGTTACCCCCCCAGTGCGTGCAGTGTTCTCCGCCTGGGCTGGGGGCGACGAACCAAGGTCCTGTGTATGGGGGCGTGGATCGTCCTCAGGCCGCTTCCTGGGGAGAACAACGATTGCAGACAGGTTTGGCATGGGCGGTGGAGAGCGGCCCAAACCGAGGAGGCAGGGAGAGTCAGTGCCAATCGGAATCCCACTGGGCTCCAGCGATGATGCTCTGCACCGGAGGTAGAACAGAAGCGGAGGGAGACCGCCGGAGCAGACTGCTCCCTGCTCTTGCAATGTCTGAGGCACTCACTGGGCTTCCAGGGCATTGTGCTCCTCTCCCAGGCAGACTTCTCCGTGTTGCGTCGCTCAGGTGGGGCGCAGCATGAAGGCTAGGAGCAGAGTCACACACCAGGCTCCCGAGGAGCTGCGCTTCTCTCCCGAAACCACCACTCTGCAGTTCTACCGGTCCCAGGTAGGGAGAGGGGGGGGTTCGATCGACTCGGCGAGGCATCTTCCAGCAGGCGTCGATTGGTCAGAAAGCAGGTGGATGGCAGGGTCAAGAAACCGGGGATATGCACCATTAGGTGATCCTACACGGTGGCCATCTTTGTTGAGCAGATACCAACAATCTTGACAGTTGAGGGGCGCGGAGGCTCTGAATGGACCTGTGAGGGCTTCCTGGGCCCCTAGTCCCCTCCCCGGCACGTCTGAAACTCCTCAGTCCTTAACAACCCTTGCATGGCGAAAGACTGGAGCGTGTTGACGCAGTGACCCAGGCGCCCCGATCTCACCATCCTGCCGGGACCGCGCTTAGACTGCGAGGTCCCCTAACACAGCGAACCAGGTCACCGTCTTCGAAGACTCAACGACCAAGGACAGAGGTGACTGGGTTACCCCTGGGCCGAGATCATCCAGCTATGGGGAAGGACAGGGGTACTAAACCCTCATCAACTCAGACCCGAATGGAGCAATACTCAGTCAATGGCCCCGGACATGGAGAGCTGGCACCCCCTATGGCGGCGCACTCAGACTGGGACCTGGCCACCATCCTGCAAGCCATCAAGACCTGCCAAGAGTGGATGGAGACGAAGATCGGTGAGGTGAGAGTGGACATGGCCCTCATCCGGCAAGATCTCCGCAACGCAACTGCCCGCATCACCGAAACTGAGTCCTGCATCTCTGTGGTTGAAGATGACGTCTCCACCAAGTGAAGCAGCTCCTATCCCACGCGGCTGACCTCCACAGGCGAGCCGAGGACGCTGAAAATATATCGCGGCGCAACAATCTGCGTCTGGTGGGCCTTCCCGAAGGGACAAAACCTCTACAAATGAACACATTCATTGAAAACTGGATTAAATCCTGGATGCCCCCGGACGCCCTGTCAACGTGGTTTGTGGTGGAGAGGGCCCACCGGGCGCTCGCAGCCAAACCGCGCCGGGAGCCACACACCGGCCAATAGCAGCAAGGATCCTCAATTTTAGGGGCCGCAATGCTATTCTCCAGGAAGCACGCTCCCAATCCGAGCTGTTCCACAACGGTCCTAGGATTATGATCTTCCCAGATTACACAAGGGACGTGCAAGCCCAAAGGAGATCCTACACCCAGGTTAAGCAGAAACTGCAGGCCCTCAACCTGCAGTTCAGACTCTTCTAACCGGCTCGCCTCAAGGTAATATTCCAGAATAGGACACTTCAACACGCCGGAGGCAGCATGGACCTGGGTGACAGAGGAACACCCGTCCCACCCAATGCCGGGCAGCCCACCATCCGAGCCCCGGAGGGGACCGTGGGTGGGGGCGAACACCCGTGCGAGGCGCACTGGCTCCCGCAGAAGGCACAACACCCGCGGCACGAACTCTGCCTCCTTGGCGAGACCCCCTCGAGAAAGAAACGAATCGTCGAGATCACAAGAGCTGGCGAGACTTCTGGGGAGCGCCGAGGGAGCCGACCTGCACTCCATGGATCCCCATGGAGCAAGCTCCGAGGACACTGATCTATCACGTAGCCCCCATATCTGAACTTAAGTCTTACTCGCCTTAATGACTTACACTGGAGGATTGTGAATCCTTAATTGCAGAGGGGTTCAATACACGGACTTACACCACGCTACCGTAGCTACTCACCATACACTCTTAGTTCCTGTTTATTGGGCGACAGATGCTTCAATTGGGGAAAGTATGGGGAGGGGGGTGGGACGGGAATTGGGACAGGGAATGTTCGTCCTGCTATTGACTTGGTTTATGTTCATCCGTTTCTCAGCAACACTGTGTACATTATCTATGACCCTTCCTCGTGCAGCCCGAACGATACTTCTGAGTGCCCCCAGCCGCCAGTTGGGCTTACCCCTTGGAGGCAGCTGAGCATCCCAGACCTCTGGCCACACGTCACAACCACACCATAATGTCACGACCCTATAGCTAGGGTAAACCCCTTAGGATCCTCTCATGGAATGTTAACGGACTATTAGATAAAATTAAACGGACGGCTATCTTAAAATACGCACGGAGGGTTCACCCAGATGTCCTGTTGCTGCAGGAGACGCACCTGCTGGGTAATCACTGCCCCTTTTTGGCATGTCAGGGATTCGACAGGGTATGGCACTCCGGGTTCACTAGAGGGGCTTGGGGCACGGCGATTCTGTTGAGGCGGTCCCTCCCCTTCACACCGGCCCGCACAGCAGGCGACCCTCTGGGCCGCTTTCTAATTCTTGGGGGTACACCCATAGATCTGTTGTCCATATATGCTCCACCCGGAAACCGAGACTCCACCCTTCAAGCAGTGGTGGAAGACGTATGCTCCCTCCCCCAAGGCTCGACAGTGATTGGCGGAGATTTTAATGCTGTCCCCGAACCTGACAAGGATGCCACGGGCCCACCATCCTCCCATAGGTGGACTGGGGCTAGACTCCTTGGAGATTAGTCCTCCAAGCTGGGCCTCTGCAACGTCTGCCGAACCTGGCACCCCAGAACGCTACATTATACTCATACCTCAGCTGCCCACCATACACATTCCCGTATCGACCTCATCTTCATGCCAGCCCCAGAGTGTAGGTCAGTTACAGAGATCCAGATCTTGGCATGAGGCGTCTCGGACCGCTCCCGCTCCAGATAGGTGGCCCCTCGGGCGCTCCCCACCCAATATGGAGGTTAAATGCTTGGTTCCTCCAAGACAGAGAATATAAGCAAGCGATTGAGGGAGAACTGAAACACTACTTCCACACGAACGAGGGAACAGTCCAACTCCAAGGTACACTCTGGGAGGCCGGGAAGGCCACAATCCGCGGGTACGCCAAAGGGTTTCTCAAGCACAGACGTCAGGTCCAGGACCGTCATCGCTCCCAACTGGAGGACAGGGCCCTCCGACTGGAAAGGACAGTCGCTCTGACGAATGTAGAAGCAGATCGCCAACAACTTCCCTTAGTGCATGAAGAAATACGGACTATTTCTCTTGAATCTGCTAAAATAATCTGGTGGTTATCTGCGGCCCGGGTGTATGGTTGGGGGGACAAAAACGGCAAACTACTCCACTGGCTTGCCACTCATCCCCTTGCCAACCGGATAGTCCCAGAGAGTCTGAACTCTCAAGGACAGGTCCTCCGCGTCCCCGCTGACATTGCACAGACCTTCGCAAACTACAATGCAAGGCTTTACTCCGCAGACCACCCGCGTATGTCAACCGACAGCTCCTCTTTGCTGCAAAACGCCCCCCTCTCGCAACTCCCAGAGAGGGACACAAAGGCCCTGGACGAGCCCATTACCCCCGAGGAAATCGGAGAAGCGATATCAGCACTGGCTTCCAGCAAGACTCCTGGGCCAGACAGGCTTCCAGCAGACTACTACGCTGCGTTCAGGGAAACCCTGATCCCACAGCTCAGTGCCCCGTTTGATGAGGTGACGGAGATGGGCACTTTCCCCCCTGACACAGACACCGCCACTATTGTGGTGATACCCAAAATGGACCCCCACCCCCAGACTCATGCTACAACTACCGGCCAATTTCGTTGATTAACACAGATTAAAATCTATGCTACGATCCTGGCCACCCGGCTGAAATAGGTGATACACACCCTCATCAATGCAGCTTCATGCCAGGCCACAGCACGCGGCATTGCCTGAGACGCCTCCAAATGGCCCTTGCTCATCGCCATCTCCTCACTCCATATTTAGCCTTTGTGTTGCTAGACTTTGAGAAGGCCTTTGATATGGTTGACTGGAGCTACTTGGGGAATGTGCTGGAGAGAATGGGCCTCAGCCCTCATCGTAAATTGGTGGGGGTCCTGTACTCCAACCCGGCAGCCCGGGTCCTCGTCAAACGCCTTTCCTATCAGAAGGGGTATCAGTCAGGGGTGCTCCCTGTCCTATTCGCCCTAGGGATAGAGCCCCTGGCCTGTGTCATACGTGCAGATAAGCAGTTACGAGGGTGGCGCTGGCACACCACCCACGAAGACCGAATCGCCCTGTACGCGGACGATGTCCTTCTCTTCCTGGCAGATCCGGCCCAATCTGGGCTGAGGTGCCTTCAGATCCTCCGGTCCTTCGAGGAGGCGTCTGGCCTGCGCCCTAACCCGGCCAAGTCTAATCTAGTACCCCTGCATGTCTCACGTGGGTGTAGACTGGCAAACAAGCAATCCATTGCGGAGGCTTTCCTTAAAGTACTTCGGCATATGGGTGGCCCTTCTCCCTGAGCTGACCTGGACCCTTAATGTCGACCCACTACTTAAGCGCACGAAGGACGACCTCAGGCTTTGGCAATCCCTCCCACTCAACCCCCTTGGTAGAATTGCTCTTTAAAATGTAGTTATTCCTCGCCTCCTATACGTACTTCAGAACTTCCCACTTCACATTCCCCGCAGCTGGTTTGGTAGACTAGAAGGGATAACTACGTCCTTTCTTTGGGGTGGCGCGAGATCACGCATGGCTCTTACACATCGTCAGCGACCCCCATACGATATGGTAATGGTGAACCCCTTTTTATACTACTTGGCCACCCGTCTCCTGGTGATCCATGACTGGTTCAATGGTGGGTGGTCGGAGCTGGCCTATCGGCTGGAACTAGATAACCTCGGATTCCCACGTGTCCAAGCCATGCTATATGGGGCACCAATCCCGCACACTCTGCCAGCAGTCACCCGGACGACCCTCCTCGCACGGCGGTCTGCACTGCGACACTCAATGGGACAGCAAACTCACCCTGGAGACACCCCTCTGGCACGGCACCTGGCTGCGGGAGGTTGGGACATTGTCAGGATTTCATAAGTGGGATCTAATTGGGGTCAGTCGCCTGGGAGACGAAAGGAGGACAAGTGCTCACCCTTCCATATAAGAGCTGCAGCAAGCATATTCCCTGCAGCCCAACCAGTTTTACAAGTACCTCCAATTGCGACACGCCCTCGCCCTCCACACCCCGACCACACGGTAATCCCGGAATTCAGTCCAATGGAAGCTAAACTACTCATGGGTAACCTGGGGAGGGGAGGAATATCTCAAATCTACCGCTCACTGATAAACACTCCATCCACACTAGATTCCCTTAGGGCCCGGTGGGAGAAATGGGTCGGCCCCTTAGAGGAGGAAGACTGGAGAGATGCACTGATGGCCCCCAGGACACTAGCTATATCTGCCAGGCTCCGACTTATTCAAATCTATTACCTCCACTGTGCATATCTTACCCCAGTGGGGCTACATAAAGCAGGCTTCCTCTCATCCCCAAAATGCCCCCGCTGTGAGACAGCACCAGCAGAATCTTTTCATATGGCCTGGTCCTGTGTCACCCTCTCCAAATACTGGAGGTCAGTGGCAGCTGAGCTGAGTGACAATGGGCTGGGAGGTTTCCCATGGTCCCCTTGCCCTCCTCCTCGGGGTGATGGATGGGTTGGATGGCTCCCGCGCAGACAAGAAACTCAATGGGAACAGCTGCACTGGTGGCCAAAAGAGACATTGCGGCAGCATGGAAAGACTCAGCAGCTCCCTCTCAAAATGGCGCAGGGGGGTGGACTGGTGTGCCATCCAAGAAAAAGCTGTATATGAAGCACGAGGTTGCCCGGCCAAACATGGGCGTGTATGGGGCAAATGGCTAGATCCGTCAGGCTGATCGAACATGTACCGGGTTGGTAGGGGGGATGGGGGAACAACTCAGCCCTTCTCTGGGCCAGATCTGAAAGGAGATGGTTATGTGATTATGCGGACATGAATAATATGGCACGGTGACACTACGTTCTGTTTGTTGACTGTAAAACTTCAATAATATTGTTTATCAAAAAGTAAGGACCAGTGAAGAGCAGCTCTGAAGGGCGAAAACGGAGAGCACATCAGATAAGTTAGGACCAGATTAAGTTCCCACTGGGTCATTACAAAGGGAAAAGGGGGAAACATGTTGCAGCCCTTCCAAAAAGCGCATCACAATTGGTGGCTTAAACAACAAGGGCTGATCTGGCAACTGTAAGATGGCCAAAATGGGCGAAAGAACAGCCTTAACTGTGCTCAACGCAAACAAGAAAATGTCAGATAACTTTACTGGGGGCAGGGGTGGATGCAGAACCTTGACCTGTTGTCACAGCAGTTCCTCCTGGAAGGGAAGCCTCAGAGGACATGTGCTCAAGCTCAGAAATTCTGTATACCATACCCTCCGTTCCCAGTCCGGAGACACTAGGATGACTTGGGCCCAGTCAGTCCTGATCTTCCTGATAACAAGGGTATAAGTGGTATCAGCGGAAAGCAATACAGGAGTCCAGAGTTACACTTGAGACGGAAAGATTCTTCCAGCGAGAAATGCCTTGGAATTCCCAATGCACAGAAGTGAATGTTCTCGGCAGTGGCAAATAGATCAAGCCAAGGTACTTCCCATTCACACAAGAGACCTTGCACCACCTCCAAGTGCAAATGCCATTGGCTATTCTCTAGGTGCCAACGGCTGAGATTGCCTTCCCTGGCATTCAATGATCCTGCCAGGTGGTTCACCACCAGGAAAATTCCTTGGCAGTCAAGCCATTACCAGAGACGCAAGGCCTCCTGGGGCAGGACCTGCAACCCCACCCTGCCCTTTTCGTTGTAGTACCACTTGGTGGTGGTGTCTGTGAGCACATGTACCACCTTCCCCTTGATTATTGGGAGGAAGGCTTTCAATGCGGAACGGATGGCCCACAGGTCTAAAGGGTTGATGTGGAGCTGGGAGTTCACCGGAGACCAGAGGCCTCTATTCTTCACCTCTCCTAGATAATTGCACCAACCCAGAAGCAAAACATTTGGCACCACCGTCAGTTCTGGGTGGGGAAGAGAGGGGTCTGCCACTGACCGAATCGCAGTCCAGCAACCATGACTGCCAATGTTTTGCGGTTTCCTCCGAAATCTGAACGTGGTCAGAGAGGTTCCCTTGTTGTTGGGCACTGGAACTTCATAACACACTTGTTAGACCTGTCAGCTTTAAGGCGGTCTTACCCCAAACTTTGCCTTCACTTCTCCTATTTTTGCCAAACTCATTTTCATTGGCCTTGGGGCTCAGTGCATTTTACCACTGCTAACCAGTGCTAAAGTGCTTGTGCTCACTTCCTTAAACATGGTAATACTGCCTTACATCTGATTGTTCTATTTAATTTACTCAGAGTCCAGAGTAAAATGGTATTCAATATACCCAGGGCAGGTAAATTAAATACTAGTTGGAGAGCAGCACTTATTGTGCCACCCACTTAAGTAGCCCCTTAAAACATGCCTCAGGCCTGCCATTGCAGCCTGTTAGCAGTTCTAGCAAAACCAAAAGGGATGATGGACGGAGTGTTGAACATTGCAAGCACTCACCCCCAGTCAACTGATCTGGGTTTAATCCATCATCATTCTTTAGCTCACTCCACCACCCCAGTTCAGACATGGCCATATGCAAATCAGTCTGACCCTGTGCCTCATGGGAACAGTCCAGCCCGAACTGCCAAGCCATGTCTTCCCTGGACCGGAAACAAGCATCCTGGGACCGGTTTCTGGCTTACAGCCGTCATCAGCCAGGCTATCTTGAATCCAGTGGCAAAGTTCGGGCTGGACTGTTCCCATGAGGCACAGGGTCAGACTGATTTGCATATGGCCATGTCTGAACTGGGGTGGTGGAGTGAGCTAAAGAATGATGATGGATTAAACCCAGATCAGTTGACTGGGGATGAGTGTTTGATTTGCTCAAGCGCTCCGTCCATCATCCCTTTTGGAATCGCTTTGTTAGCAGTTCTAAACGGCAAATTGGACTTGGCAAAAGAACTCCCTTGCAAATTCCAAATCTCCCTTTCTATTGCATATAAGTCACCCCACCCCCTTCCCCCAACCTCCCCGCCCATCCCCCCCAGATACAAGGAGCGCACGCTTTGGCTCCAGATGGTGGAGCCTCTCTTCTTCCTTTGAAGGATGCGGAGGCAGAAAGAAGGTGGGCAAAGTAATGGTCTGCCCGATGTGGAAGGCAGTGACCACCTTAGGAAGACAGGATGGACGGGTCCTGAGAACCACCTTGTCCGGATGAACAGACAAAGGAGGTTTGAAGAAAGATCAGAAAAGGGGGGGGGGGGGAATGGACCACTTGTACCTCTGTCACCAGGGTCAAAAACGGTTGGTACCTTTCATAAAAACCCTCATACACGTACGTGGGTGGGAAGGCGTTATATCTTGGTTCTCCGCCTAATCGTAACGTGACAGCATCATCATCATAGGGTTGTTTTTTGGTGTGCTGACCTCCACCTGGAGGTAAAACCACTGGTACTACAGTAGTGCCCAGAGACCAAAAAAGGAATGTAAAGTGCTCAATGTGAAGTGAGGTTAAAATTCTTTCTACATCCTCATTTTGGTAAATTTATTAATTGTGTGGGGATGTGGAAGTTAAAACAAAGGATGTGCGTATGTAGATCGCGTTACTAATCTTACGCACTAGTGAAGTCCATAGGTGAGGTCGACATGTTTCAGCCCCATTATGCCCAGCCGGGTCTAGGGGGCCTACTTCAGGACCAGTGAAAGTGGGCCGTCGCTATTTGCGCGGCAGTTTGGAGTGGGTTATATTTTAACCACTCGATGTGTCAGGTCAAAAGTACCTATAGTTTATAAATGGGAAACAAAAGAGAAAACAGAACATATGTGAGTTCCTAAAGTGCTGTCCGTTTTCATCTGCGAGATGCTGCAACTTAATCATTATGATGGGTCAGAATTATTGACGTCATGCTTTTAAGCATTCAACATGGATTTGTTCATTACTAAGTAAGACGAGGGCAGTTTCCAGAATATTAGCGTCATGGATCGAAAAGGTGGTTTCTAATGTTCATGTTACTTGAATTTACACAGTAGGTTGCGGTGCCATCATACTTCTGTAGTGTCAGTCTGAGGATATATTAAAGGGGATGATTGGTTATCATGTCTAGTGCCCATTACGAAATGACTATTGCCTAATCAATGTGCTCTCGTTTGCATTATGTGGTGCCTGTAATTAAAAGGATAGCGCACTGTAGTCTAATGCGATGACTATTGCCTAATTAGCGCGCTCTCAATTGCGTTATGCGGTGTCTGCAATTATAAGGGTAGCGCACTGTAGTCTAAACATGAATACTTCCTTGTGGTTGTCAGATAATCACTAGACTGGTTTTTGGTAACAGGCGCCATCGGTGGCGGCGTTGCCGCTTTTCAAAACGGAGCGGATGAATTATGGTGTGTGACAGTATCGCTATTGAAAGTGCTCAATTTACCTCAGAATCCTTATTGTAGGCTTCCACGGGGGACTGGCGAGATTCTCCCAGCTTTCTGTCGTGGGGAAAAGAGTGTTAGTATTTACTTTACCCGAGTCCGGCGTTGAAGCCGTCCCTTAGTGCTCTCCTCACCTGCAGCTGCAGGAGTACTTGCTTGTGCTCGCTCTGGAATCTGTGCCCTCGGTGACGTGGGCCCGTTCCGAGCAGGCATTTATTGCGTCATTGTGATCAACATGATGGAAACACTTGATTTAAAGTGTTTTGTACGCGAGAGTAAAGAGGATATATATTTGCTTAAAAAGTGGTAACTGGTGAGAGTAGTATACGGTGGTTAAGTAACCTGGAATAGTGAGTTCAGTTTGGATAGCACCCGTATTTCTAGTGTTATGTCTTGGTGATAATCATGTTGGAGTATTAAAGGGGTGTTATAAGTGTGGCGCAGTGTTCCTAAATGTCCAGAATGGTGGCCCATATTGTGTTATGGGTAATGCAATTGTAATGGTGGGGGGCACTATTTGGGATCATTAAATAAATCCTTGTTATTGTAAATGAGGCACTGTATGCAGATTCTTGGTCTGCAGATAGTGGTAACGGAGAGAGAGATCAGGCCAATTGGTGCCAAGGTATTTCGTCGTTCAGTCCTTGGACATTCGTCTGTAGGCGATGGACCCAACGTTGTTCCTTCTCGTATAGTACTCGTTCCGCATTGTTACTCTTGGTAGTGAGCATTTCGATGACTGTCCAGTTCAGTCCGTCGATTGTGTGATCAGAGTCAATATAGTGCTTACTCATTTTTGTTGTTGCTCTCTTGCATTTAATGTTACTCTTGGTTTGAAGAAAGAGCCTGGAGCTCACTTACCCTTCTAGCAGAAGTGATGGCTACCAGGAAAGCAGTCTTAGGAGTCAAGAGACGCAAGGGGCAGTTATGAAGTGGCTCAAAAGGAGCGCACATTAAGTAAGTTAGCACAAGATTCAAGTCCCACTGAGGCATAACGAAGGGGATTGGAGGAAAAAGATGCGTTAAGCCTCTTAAGAAACTGTTAACTACCGGAAACTTGAAAAGAGAAGGGTGATCTGGCAGCCGAAGGAAGGCAGAGATGGCAGAAAGGTAGCCCTTGATAGTGCCCAGAGCAGAGCCCTGCTGGGCTAAAGAGAGAAGGAACAAGAGTACTTCAGAAAGAGGGGGATCCACAGCCTTTGCTGTGCGCCATGCCACAAATTTGTTGAACCTGCAGGCGTATACCGTCTTTGTGGAGGGCCGCCTGGCCGCCAAGATTACGTCACAAACTTCGGGAGGCAGGTCAAAAGACGTCAACTGCCGCCGCTCAATCTCCACGCAAGGAGGTGGAGACTGGACAGGTTCAGGTGGAGGACCGTCCCCTGCTGCTGCGCGAGAAGATCCTCCCGAAGAGGCAGTCTGATCGAAGGATCTATGGCCATGTTGAGCAGCTCGGGATACCAGACTCTTCGTGCCCAATCCGGAGCCACAAGAATGACTTGGGCCCGGTCGCGCCTGATCTTCTTCAGCACTCTGGGCAGAAGTTGTATCGGCGGAAAGGCGTACAACAGACCGCAACGCCACTCGCGACAAAAAGCGTCGCCGAGCGAGTGCCGCCTTGGAAATTCCAATGCGCAGAATTGCTGACATTGCGCGTTCTCTTCGGTGGCGAACAGATCTAACCAAGGCTCTCCCCACTGTTGAAAGAGACCTTGCACCACCTCCAAGTGAAGACGCCATTTGTGATCCATCATGCACCTGTGGCGGAGTTCGTCCGCCCTGGCGTTCAAGGAACCTGCCAGGTGTTGAACCACCAGGGAAATGCCCCGATGTTCCAGCCATGTCCAGAGACGGAGAGCCTCCTGACAAAGGGTCCACGACCCCACCCCGCCCTCTTTGTTGCAATACCACATGGCGGTGATGTTGTCCATGAACACCTGCACTACTCTTCCCCTGACAAAGGGAAGGAATGCCTTCAGTGCAAGACGAATCGCCCGGAGTTCCAGAAGGTTGATGTGAAGCCCGGACTCCGCCGGAGACCAGAGGCCTCTGATCTCCGCCGCTCCCAAATGGCCGCCCCATCCCAGAAGGGAGGCATCCGTCACCACAGTGTGGTCTGGTTGGGGAAGGGAGAGGGATTTGCCATTGACCCAATCCTGGTTCGTAAGCCACCACTGCAGTTGGCGAGCAGTGCCCTCCGAGATCTGGACGCAATCAGACAGATTCCCCTGATGCTGCGCCCACTGGAACTTCAGGTCCCACTGCAGAGCCCGCATATGCCACCAGGAATGATCGATCAGCAGGATGCAGAAGGCCATGAGGCCCAGCAGCCTCCGGGTCATTCTGACCGAAACCCGGGACAGAGGCTGAAAGATCAGAATCATAGCCCGAATATCCCGGACTCGCTGTTCGGGAGGATAGACACGAAACCGCGTCATGTCCAGAACCGCTCTGATGAAGAGGAGCTTCTGAGAGGGAATCAGGAGCGACTTCGGCACATTGATGGAGAACCCCAGCGAATGCAGGAGGTCGGCCATAGTCTGGAGGTGGGAGACGACTGCCGGGGGCGAGCCCGCCTTCAACAGCCAGTCATTGAGATAGGGGAAGACTGAAACCCCTGATCTGCGCAGATGAGCTGCGACCACCGCCATCACTTTCGTGAACACCCGAGGGGCGCTGGTAAGGCCAAAGGGGAGCACAGTGAACTGAAAGTGCTGGTGGCCTACCGTGAACCGCCGGTGGGCCGGCAGGACGGGGATGTGAAAATAAGCGTCCTGCAAGTCCAACGCTACCATCCAGTCTTGCGGGTCGAGGGCAGACACCTGAGCAAGCGTCAACATCTTAAACTTCTCCTTCCGGAGGAAGCGATTGACGTCCCCGAGGTCCAAGATAGGACGCAGGCCCTTGTCCTTCTTGGGAACCAGAAAGTAGAGGGAGTAACAATCACGATCTACTTCTGGGACAGGAGCGCGCTCGATGGCTCCCTTGGCCAAGAGCCGTAACTTCCTGCAGGAGAAGGGCCAGATGATCCTCCGACATGCGGTGGTATCGTGGTGGCATGGCTGGAGGGGTAGTCTCGAAGGGGAGGGAGTAGCCCCTTCGGACTATCTGCAAAACCCACCTGTCCGAAGTGATGGTGCGCCAGTGGGGGAGGTGATGGCGAATCCTGCCGCCCACTGGCGTTTGATGAGTCTACAAGGTCGGACTAGGAGGGTTTGGAGGCTGCTGCAGAGGGGGGGTGGTTGGTGGACTGGCCCGCCCGCTGGCCCCCTGAACCACGACGTTGGTTCCCACGTCCCCGGCTGCGCGAAGGTTGGGTAACTTGCTGCGGCCTGTGGCCCTGGGTGGGACGTAGTGGGGCACCCCATCCGTAGCCACAAAAGGGGCGAAAAGCAGATTGTGCCGGACTGGAGGAGAGGCCCAAGGACTTGGCCGTAGCCCGTGAGTCCTTGAAGCGCTCTAGGGCGTTGTCTGCTTTGTCGCCAAAAAGGCGACGGCCATCAAAAGGCATGTCCATCAAGGTGTTCTGGACATCCCCGGAAAAGCCAGTGGACCTCATCCAGGCGTAGCGACGGAGCGCTACCGATGTTGAAATGGTCCTGCCCAGAGAGTCGGCGGTGTCCAGCCCACAACGGATCGTAAACTTAGCTGCATCTCTCCCCGCAGCGACAGCCTGGGAGAGCACTGCCCGGGTATCCTCCGGACACTGAGGCAGCACTTGCGCCACCGTATCCCACACTGAGTGCGAATAATGGCCCAAGAGACATGCGGTGTTTCCGGACCGCAGTCCAAAGCTGGCGGAAGAGAAAACTTTCTTCCCAAGATGATCCAGCTTCTTGGATTCCCTTTCCGGTGGAGCGGTAGGGAAGGCGCTTGTGGAGGCTTGGACCACCAAGCTCTCCGGGGTGGGGTGTTAGGAGAGGAAAGTGGGGTCACCCGGAGCCAGGCGGCAGCGTCGGGCGATCATCCTGTCCACGGGAGCCCCCGTGTTGGGCCTGGACCACGTGCCTAAAAGGACGTCGGTGAGGGCCTCATTAAACAGCAGCAGGGGCTCCGCAGAGCTTGCTGCCGGTTGAAGCACCTCAGTCAGGAGGTTAGTCCTGACCGCCACCATAGGAAGCTCGAGGTTGAGAGCCTCGGCCGCCCTACGCAACACCACAGCGTATGACGCTCCCTCCTCCGTAGCCACGGTAGGAGGAGACATGCCAAGGTCGGGTGAAGTGTCAAGACCACTGGCATCCCCCAGTTCCTCTCTCCAGTCCTGTTCAGACTCTAGCTGGTCAGTTAAAGGGTCACCTGACCCCTCCCAGTCCTCCTCATCGTCTTCTGGGTGCCACTGTTGTTGTAAAGGGACCCTAGGAGTGAACAGGGGCATGAAAACCCCACTCTGCGCCGGATCCGGCGTCGGTCCGGCTCCACGTCGGGAAGGAGGCCGGGGTTGACGCTGGCCGGGGATCCGACCGGCGCCGAGCGCGGTAGTAGTGCAGTGGGTAGCGGCGCCGGTGGAGGCGTAACGAGGTTAACCGGCGCCGATCCGGATCCAGGCCTGGATCCAAGGGGGGCCTGCGGCGCCGGAGCCGCCGGCAGCGAAGACCTAGGCCCCCCAACCGAGTCCGTGGGGCCCGAAGGCGCACTGGCGGGGTCGGTTTGCCCAAAGAAGGCATGCATCGCCTCATAGAACGTACGAAGCTGGGCGGGGGTCGCTCCGGGTCCCGGAAAGGGAGGGAAGCTCTGAGTCGACACGTCAGGCTCCGCGTGCGGAGCCGCGGGAGTGGCACCACCTGCGCGCCTCGTCGGATCCGACGACCGACGAGGAGAAATCGAAGAGCGACGATGCTTCTTCGACTTCTTATGCTTCGACTTACCCGACCGCGAAGACTTAGATGATTTCGAGCCGGAATGGTGGTGGCTCCGCGACCGGTCCCTCGCGACCTCGAACCGCACGGAGCGAACTGCCGGTGTTCAAGCAGCTTTCGGGGCCGCTCCCGCAAAACCTTCGGCGCCATCGACCGGCAGTCGGAGAACGACTAGGGGTCGTGGTCGCGCTCCAGGCAAAAAAGACAGTGCGGATCCATCACCGACATCATGCGATGATAGGACCCGCAGGCCTTGAAACCGGGCATCCCTCGTGCACCTTTTCGGAGTCGAAGACTCGAGAAAGAAGTCGACAAAAGTCGAGAAAAAGTTAGTCAAAAAATGACTGAGGTACCGCTCTTCCCAGATCTGCGCTGGCTGACGCGGATAAAGAAAGAACTGACGTCAGCGCGCGAGGGCGGCGTCTAAATAGCTGCTGCGACGTCATCCCAGCGCCGACGACGGACGCGGAGCCGACCGACGCCACCTTCCGACACGCAGAGGTACTGCTGACGAAAAAACTTTACAGATCCAGTCTGACGCCTGGGGGTAATTCCAAGGTAACGAATCTATAACTAACGTGTTTCTTTCAGATTGGAAGGTCAGCTTAGCTGCAAGTCAAACAGCCTTCATTCCAGGACAGTCATGACCAGAGTGCTCCTCTGACCTCTTAAGGACAGTGCACAGTTTATATAATAAAAACCACTGTGTTAGAGGTACAGCTCTGATGCAATGATATGTCTAGATGTTAGAAGCGGTCTCTGAATGGACAACGCAAGCACTAGGATATCTTGTTCTGTGTTCCTAGCTTTGAACAGAGTGTACTGATTACATAGCAAGAAAGGCTTTCTAAAAAAAAGCAACATGTACAGTCTTCCCAGAATATAGTGCAAGCAAAACATGTAACCGTAAGATTGCTAAAACGATGTCTGCTAAAAAGTGTAAAATATATAACTAAAATGCAGAACCAAAGTGGGCCCAAGAAGCCCTCAACACCCTCCCCTCGGCCGTGACAAGACAAAGCTTCTATATAAACAATAGTAAAAAAGGACAAACCATACACTAAAAAAGTGTCACGTTCACAATCTAAGCAAACAGAAGCCATCTAAAAATATGCCAATTAAAATGTGCTATAAAAAGAATGAACAAAAACAATTTATAGAAACAAGGGCCGAAATGAAATTCAAAGGAGGCCCCAAAGACGTTAAATTTATGTTCTCAGGGTCAAAGAAATCCAAGATGGACTCTGCATCCATAAACTATATTTCCAAAATGGCCTTGTTAAGGAGTTCCAAAGAACAAGCGTGGTCAGCACCCTCAGACGATGCTGAAGGCATGTCATCCTGCAGTGCGCCTGCATTAGAAGAGCTGGGATCCAAGAATTTTGGATCCAAAGCATTCATATCCAAGGAGAAGAATTGCTCATCGAAAGCATTCTGAAGCAATGGCAGTCTCATGGAACAATCAGCAGTTCTCAATAAAACAAGATTTGTTAAGTGCGGCTACTCACCCATGAGAGTATCCCGGCACGGAGAACGCTGCTGCAGGGAGGCTCAGTTGAACAGCCATGTCTTGAGTCTTTCTGAATTCAATTAGAGAGGATGAGGTCTGCAGGTGAAATGGGAGGTCGTTCCAGGAGTTCATGGCAAGGTAGAAGAAGGAGCGTCCTCCACTGTTGCTGCGGTGGATGTGGGTGAGGCAGAGGGAGGTGGAGCACAGGTGTCGGGGGTGGGGATGGAAGTTCAGGCGGTGGTTGATGTATGCTGGTCCCTGGTAGTGAAGGGCTTTGAAGGTGTGGATCAACATCTTCAACTGACCTCTTCTAAATGGGGGGTCAGTGGAGTTTGAGATGGGGGTGATGTGGGTCTGCTTGGGGTGGTCCAGGGTGAGTCTGGCCACTGAGTTCTTTATAGCTTGTAGTCTCTTGACGATGTGCGAGGTGAGGTCCTATGTCAAGTGTGTTGCCATAGTCCAGTCTGCTGGTGACAAAGGCATAGGTGACATTGTCTGGTGTCAATGGGGAGCCACTTAAGTGTATGCATGCGAAGGGTGAGGCAGCAGGCCGATGAGACAGCGTTTGCCTTTTCATGGTGAGCTTGCTCTCCAATATAAGGCCCAAGTTGCAGGCGTTGTCAATAGGCGTGGGTGAGGGTCCTAGTTTGGGAGGCCATCCGGTGTCATTCCACAGGGAGGTGGTGTTCCACAAGATCAGCACTTCTGTCTTGTCTGTGTTGAGTTCGAGGTAGTTGTCTCTCATCCAGTCACAAATACACATCATGCACCTGTGCAAGTTGGTCAGCGTGGGGTCTTCCGATAGCAAGCGGTTGAGCTGGGTATTGTAGGCGTAGGAAATTATATTCAGTCAATGTGATCTGACAACGTTGGCCAAGGGAGTCACATAGGTGTTGAACAGAGTGGGGCTGAGGGGCAGTTGGCTTACTTCGGAGGCGATCTATTTAAGGGAGGCTCCCTGGATTTCAATATGGAGAAGCCTTTTGATCAGGGTGTGGTGATATACTGTGTTGAACACTGCTGAGAGATTGAGGAGGATCAGGGCCACAGCTTTTCCTTAGTCCAGGAGCTATCTGATGTCGCCTGTGGCTGCAATCAGGGCGATATCGGTGCAGTGGTTGGTGCGCAATCCAGATTGGGAGGTGTCCAGAAGATTGTTCTCCAGATGTTCTGTGCGTTGGCAGTAGATAGCCTTTACAAGGACTTTGGCAGGAAAGGGTAGCAGCGAGAGGGGGCGGTAGTTAGTTTGTTGAGGTCAGCAGGTGGTTTCTTGAGTAAGGGCTTAACTTCTGTGTGTTTCCATTCTTCTGGGAAGGGGTCCTTCGTGAGAGATGTGTTTAAGACATCTGTGAGCTCGTTGCAGATAGTCTTCCTTCTGAGGTTGAAGATGTGGTGGGGTCAGGGGTCTGTGGGTGCTCCTGAGTGGATGGAGTTCATGAGGACTGTTGTCTTGTGTGGTGAGCTGGTTCCAGGTGATAAGCACATTGTGCTTCTCGTTCGTGGGGGCGAGATGGCAGAGAATGTTGGTGGGTTGGGGTTCAAAGTCTTTGTACATGTCATGGAAGAAGTCTGCCAGGGAGTCGCAGAGCTCCTGGGAAGGAGTGATGACGTTTTTGGTGGCTGAGGAGTTGGAGAACTCCGATAATGTTGAAGAGTTCTTTGCTGTGGTTGGCATTTGCTTCAATGAGGTCGGCAAGTGTGCTTCTTTTAGGAGTTGGTGGTATCGATTGAGGGATGTCTTGAATGTGGCTTGGTCAGTGGGACCCTACTGGTGCACCATCTCCTTTTGTGTCGTTTGCAGGTGAGTTTCATGGTTCTGAGATCAGTGGTGTACCAACTGGGATGCTTGGCGGACCTCGAGCTTGGTGGGTTTAATGGTGGAGACCCTGTTGGCGCAGTCGGTGATCCAGGCAGAGATGTTCTTCACAGCCTGTTCTAGGTTGGTTGTGGTGGGCAGGAGGAGTTTAGTGAGTCGGTCCATTGGCTCGGAGATATTATTCCAGCTGCGATGTGACGTGCTGAGCAGCTTGGGGGCAGTGCGGGGGGGGGGGAACCCAGAGATGGTGGACAATGACGTGGTCTGTCCAGGTGAGCTCGGTAACATGGCTGTTCTTGACTCGCTGGCTGTGAAGACTGGGTCATGCGTGGCCTGCGATGTGTGTGGGGTCGGTGACAAGTTGGGTGAGGCAGACGTTGCTCATGCTCTCGAGGTTGTTGGTATCATTGGGGTCGCCAAGGAAGATGTAGTTTTCGGAGTCGATCGCGAGCAGAGCGATTAATTCGGGAATAGCGTTGCAGAAACTGGGACGAGGTCCTGGAGGTTTGTAGGAGAGGGTGCCCCTGATGTCCAGGTCTATGTCCATAGATTGTACCATTTGCATTAAAAGGCAAATGTGGAGTGTGTTCGAAAGGGCACCTCAGACTACAGAACACAGGCTGCATGCAGGTAAACCACACTGGACTAAAGGACATGAACCAGTCATCGTTCAGTTCCTGAAGCAAGACATGCCAAAAACTTATATCATGTGTCACGACAGCTGGACGTGTGGTTGATCCATCACCATCAGGCCTCGAAATGGAACATCCATTGTGGAGCAGCAAAAATGGGACCAAAAAACCACAAATGAGAAATAACACAAGTGGGGTGCCTACAAAACACTGGAAAACATAGAATGTATGAAGGCCAATATCACTCAAAAAATCGTCAAACGTGCTGACGAAGACAGACCCAACCGCTTTAAAAAAGTGTACCATGGTGTTGGAAGCACTGAATATGCGATGCACAAGTACACCAAAATGCCAAGGTAGATTTGTGCATAGCAGCAACTGAATTTCAGAGGACGATCTTGCTACTTAAAGTTTTCATGGGCAGATGTAAGTGCCACATCCTTTTTGAAACAATAGGGCTTTTAGTCTGCTCAGTTTGTCAAAGTTAAGCTTGAAAGTTGGAATGAAAGGCCATAAGCTAACTTCTGTAACCATGAATGTTGAAAGGAAATAGCACGGAATTACTGTTGAGAGACTGAAGCACATGGGACACCGGTTCTCATCTTGTAGCAACCCTGATCGCTCAACATCAAATAACTTCCATTTGAAAGTAATCTAATGACTGGACAAATCGAAGAAGCTGGTACTCCCTTCAAATATCACTCCAAATTGGCCTTCGAAGCATTACACGCTCCGTGCAGTTTTATTTCTTTACAAATTAGTGAGCGCACGAGCAAAGATTCACATTGGTTTCCACTAAGGAAACACCTCTTGTTCCTAACTTACACATTTGTAGTCAAAGGGCAATGACCACAATTCATGGATGAAACTATCCCCTAAAGATTCATATCTGCCAACTGGAAAGTGTTTAAAGCAAGATGAGAAATGAAATGTTTAAATTGGTAAACGAATCACCCAGTGTATTAACCATACTGCTGACGGTGTCTCAGCTACTACGAAAGGTAACTTTTCTAACCTCACTTTTTAACATTGTATAGGTCGCATCTTTTTTTTAGCCATATTTGTTGCCTATGTGTTAAATTAAAAGACAAGAACAATGCTGTTGTGTTCAAGTATCTCCATGGCACGTGGCGAGGTTTTAAAACTTGTAATGTCCCACTAAACAGCATAATTGACCTAAGCTGACTCTGCTCATGGTATAATAAAGACTGTCATTTTGTAGAACGTCAATTAGAGGATACAATGTTATTCAAACTGTAAATATGAGGTGACATTCATGCCATTATCAACAGCAGCACGTTCTTTTTCTAAATTAGCTTGATCCATTTGCCTTAAACTTGCAGCTGCTTCTGCCAGTTTCCAAACTTCATTATAGGCAGCATAAATGAATCTTCTAGAATGTGGAGACCTTGGACCCAAAAATAATTTTGCAAATTCATGTCATCCAAAAGGAGAGAAAGAGGTTTTTACTGCAGATAAAGTGGAATATGGCAACCACTGCTGGCATAACTTTCCCACGGAATAGGTAGTAATAAGCCCGGAGCGTTGAGACAATGTAACAAGGGTCCAGTCTGCTAGCTTTAAAACCCTGTGTACAGTTTTAAAAAAAAATGCATGACAACCATGTGTGGCCACTGGTCACAACCACCCGCTAGGACCTGAAAGTGTAGATTTGTAGTACCATTTTGCACCGTACTATGGAGCTTTTCCTCAGTGTAATTTACCCAAATGATGCCAATTAAAAACGAGCAATTGAGGGAATGCTGGGCAATTATATTTCCTTAATTTGTCTAGACTCAAGCAAGTAGTCGGCTGTAGTGTCTTATTTAGGAAAATCTTGTGTTGGAATCAAACAGGCTCTAAATAAAGTATCAGTTGCCTGCACTTGCTAGGTCTAATTCCCCCTAACTGATTTTAAATCAAGTGTATTTTCAATAGTCGCAGCCTTTTAAGGCCAGTTGGGAAATGAATGAATCTGAATAAATGAATTTTGTTTGGGTCAGCATATTTTTTTGGGCTTGTGAGGGGGTAAGTTTAAAAGAAAAGTAAACCGGATCTAAAGTATTATGCCCTGCAAAATTTGCAAATTTGTCCATATAGGTTTTGGAGCTACTCACTGGAGGAGTTGGGCAATGTTTTCCATTGTGTAAAATTTAAAACTGCACGTGGAACACTAGCTGTGCAAATAATGTGCACAGTGAGAACAAAACATATCTCCTCAATTAGCAAAGTTAAGGTACAACTTTACTTTCAAATACAGTATAATATTCAAGCTCTGAGAGCTTTGAGGTATCCATTTCTGGTGATTGGGATGTAAAAACAGTCAGGGGAAATCTCGTCACCTATTGCAACCTTAAAAACATAAGGAATCTCCAGAGTATCTCTAGGACCAAAAATATCGTATGGGACCTTGACCCAAACAATTCCATCAAGCACTGGAAAAGCAGAAATGTTCACCAGGGAAAGGTCTCTTCACACTATGAAGACGAATGATACTTCAACACCTCGACTACCAGTTCTGCAGTAGAACGTTCTGGGAGATCATGTCAATATATTAGCAAGAAGAAAACAGCCACAACTCCAACCCAAAGCAGCAGGAAAAGTAATAAGATGGCAATACAAATGTAAAGCCATGGAGGGATAAGATAAGTGCATACACCATGAAGTGAAGTATGAGAAGAATCAGTAGAAGAGTCCTCAACATCGACAAAGTAGCCAGAAGACGTCTTTTAAAAAACAGGGGCCGAAGTCGGCAGAATAGATCTGGTAGACACCTTCAAAGGTGATTCATCATAAACAACTCTGTTAGGAGTAGCAGTAGCAAGCTGTATACTCACATTCAATATATGGCTAGTATTTGTAGATGTCACCAGAATTAATAATAGTTCATTGTATGCCCTCCCCATCTGGGGAGAAAATTTGTGTTGCTTAAAACTTGTAGAGGAATTCCCTGTAGGGTAGTGAAAGGAGTCCGGGAACTACCCAGGAGTCCTCGTGGTCTACTGTGTAATACTGGCCATATGATGCAATTTTACTTGATCAATTGAGACAAGTCTTATATCTTTACAACCAGCAAATGGTGAGCAAACTACAGTTCTTGTACCCTGAATGCCTAGCACTGGCACCAGTGCAGGGTAAGTTGGGCCAAACTTCTTTACTGCAATCTTCTGTCAAACTAGACCCCAAACTTTGAAATTCAGCCGGGAGGTGCTTTTCTCTCCTTTACTCTATCAGTGGCAGAATTCTTTGAAAGCTCGTTAGACCGCTCATCCCAGAGGTCTTGTAGTTCCTGTAAGATAGCAAAACGTTCATGTATGTCAAAAGGTGCATCTGTCGCCACAACTGTCAAGACCTGGAACGTACATCTGATGCAAAACAGGACCTCGTCTGGGGTCCAGCTACCCAAAGATCGTCTAGGCAGATTTAATGCACTGAGCACTATACAAGTGATGGATCCAACTATGACCTTAACCGAATACTCTAGCTGTTAAGGATTGCTTGAAGTCACAGTTTTTCTTCTCTATCAAATTTTCCTCAGGATGATAGGGTGAGGAATAACGTACAGCAACACCTAGGGTTCCCATAGTATCCTTGTAAGCCTTCGAGGCACAAGGAGGGCCCTGGTTCTAGTAGAATGCAGCTACTGCATATGTCCAGATTAAGACTTGGAAAACCTTAACAGTGCCAGCATTAGCCGATCGTTACAGCCACACCCATAGGAATCTGGAGCAAGAATCTACAGCAAGTAGAATGAATTTAAACACCATCCAAATTTAAGGGGCCGCAGCGATAGAGGTACACGCATTGGAGTTGTTTATTTGAAAATAAGAGGGGAGTCTGCAGTGGGCGTGCAATGGTGGAGTTTTTGGCAAATGTCAAAACTAAGGACATACGGTTTGATCTGCTTGTACAGACTGTCACCAATAGCACTTCTGTAGTATAGAAACTGTGGCCACCTCGCAGATGCTACACCCTCATGGGCAGCAATTAATTCTAGCCTGTGGTCTTGGTTGGGAATCACATGATCACCCACCCCAAGGATGGTAGCAAAAGGAATGTTTTGGGCACCTAATGGATATGAATATTTTGCTGGATATTTTTTAGGTAAAGGGGTGCCGTTGCAAGAAGCGTTGAAAGTAGACATGATATCTTCATCTACCCTCGTATGAGAACGAGTAATCGCAGCTCCTGCAGCAGTCTTAACTGCAGATTTGGCATCTTCATCAGCCAACGATGGTGATTAAATGTGTGTATCACATGAGCCCGTGACAAACCGTTTAAGTTGTGCCACCCTTCCCCAAAGCAGCTTATGCTTTTTTTTTTTTTTTTTTTTTTTTTTTTAGAGTTTTATATAGCGCGAACTAGACCCGAGAAATCGGGTATCGGAGCGCTTTACATTAGCACCAGTTTCGTTACAGAAGGACACATTGATTTTCGTTAGGCACAGGGAGATTAAGTGATTTGCCCAGAATCACAGGATGTTGAGCATCGTTGCCGAGACTCGAACCCGGTTCCCCAGCTTCGAGGTCGACCGCTCTAGTCTCAAGGCTACATCCTCTCCCCTCTCTTTATAGTATTCCCTTTTGAATCTCTGAATTCATTAAGGCACCAGTAGTATACGTTTATTACAAGACGGGACACAAAAATACGAAATCTCACACAGAGTGGTGAATTCTGAATCCGTATTTTCTAGTGCCAGAATCAAGGATTTCAATTCAGTCAGCTGTGCAGTACAATACACCATGGATTGCATAAAAGTTTGAGGGTGGAATTTTCCATCCAACATGACACCATGTATAGCAGTGCAGGCAGCCAAGTATTGGTATTTGGTGACTTTAGCAGGCTGGGCTGAACCATCAGTATATATTATGTGTTTATAATGATCAAGAGCCAATATTTTATTGGGCATGGGGTATTCATGTTCATATTGGAGAAATTCTTGACTTTGTAAAGTAGGGTCTACATCAGTTGTAGTCAGGGAAGTGGCCCATTGTATCCATCTAGGATGTAAGGCTATCACGCTAGGAATGCTGGCCTTAGAAACAGCCTCTAAGCCTGGGAGTGGAGCAACTACAATTAGGCGTTTCCCTTGTGCCAAAGGTATTTTCTTTATGACAGCCATCTGAACTGCACTCAGTATTTCAGTGCATGCAAAAAACATTTCAGCATTAAAATATGTGATTTATATGCAACCAGCACTGTGTCACCTTCACTGAATCAATCAATCATTTGTAGAGCGCACTACTCACCCGTGAGGGTCTCAAGGTGCTAAGGGGGGGAGGGAGGGGGGATGCTGCTACTGCTCGAACAGCCAGGTCTTGAGAAGTCTCCTGAAGGTCAGCAGGTCCTGGGTCTGTCGCAGGTGGATGGGGAGGGTGTTCCATGTCTTGGCTGCGAGGTGGGAGAATGATCTGCCGCCGGTGGTCGTTCGGTGGATGCGTGGGAACGGTGGCGAGGGCGAGGTCAGCGGGGTGAAGCTGGCGGTTCGGGTGTAGAAGGTGAGTCGTTTGTTGAGGTATGCTGGTCCGGCGTTGTGGAGTGCTTTGTGAGCGTGGGTGAGGAGCTTGAAGGTGATCCTCTTGTTGATGGGGAGCCAGTGCAGGTCTCTCAGGTGGGCAGTGATGTGGCTGTGGCGGGGGATGTCGAGGATGAGGCGTGCGGAGGCGTTCTGTATGCATTGAAGTCTTTTCTGGAGTTTGGCCGTGGTTCCCGCGTAGAGGGCGTTGCCGTAGTCCAGCCTGCTGCTGACGAGGGCCTGGGTGACCGTCCTTCTGGTTCCGGTGGGGATCCATCTGTAGATCTTGCGAAGCATGCGGAGGGTGTTGAAGCAGGAGGAGGAGACGGCGTTGACTTGCTGGGTCATTGATAGTGATGAGTCCAGGATGAACCCCAGGTTGCGGGCGTGGTCGGTGGGTGTCGGTGCAGCTCCCAGCGTGGCCGGCCACCAGGAGTCGTCCCTGGTGGGACACATGAGAAGCCAATGGCACCCGCATTACACGTATTACCAAGTTTGTTTTATTGACACGTGTATGCAAGGATCTTGATGCAAGCGTGTCAGATCACTACACACTGAGTATTTGTATGTTTTGCTGCCCAAAGTGTACTGGAAAAATCGGGGTGAATTAAATTGCATTTAGGTTCTATGCGTTGTGCATAATCTGGTATGTATGAACTACCAAAACTGAAGAATCCTTTCAAGGATATAAATTCTTTTAATAGAATTTGGAGGTTGTATATGAACACATTTCTCTAGAAAATATGGCGCCAGGCTCTTACCATCTTTTGATAACACATATTCTAAAACTAGGACACTGAGAAAGGCAATGTTTGTTTCCTTGAAATTGAATTTGTAGCCTTGTTAAGCAAATCCCAAAGCAATGCGAGATACTCTGGCTAAGTGTGTGTTGTAGTCATCATCCGTTCGATATATATCATCATCAACATAGGACAATGCTTCTGGGTCAATATCATGTAGAATTGACATTTTCTTGGGCAGAAAACAAACCAAGATTGTTCTTATACCACTGAAGGAGCTGACTGAAGCGGCGCTGTGAGCCCAGTGCTAACGAGGTCAGATCTCTGCTTTCAGGCGCTATATTTTGGCAGGAAAAAAAAAAAACACAAGAAATATCAAAGGTTAGTTTGTATTTTTTTTTTTATTGACAAAGTTGTTCATTAAAGCCGCACTGTGTGAATTTTGAAATGCAAAGGTGTATGTATTAACTGTTTAAATGTCTGGAGTCTAAGACTACGCAATAGGAATTATCTGGTTTAGCTACAGGAAATATGGGATTATTCATAAGAGATACACACGGTTCAACTATTCCCTGGTACTCTAGTTGTGAGTATTTCTCAAGGAGCTCTCGCTTCATGTTTAATTGTGTATTGTGGTTGCACTTGCAGGCTGGACCTTATGGGTATAATGTAAGGTGTCCCCTTATCCCAGCCTACACAGTTGTGGTATAATGCCGGGGCTTGTGCAAGGGCCCATTCTGCGGCATATGCTTGGTTAACCTCTTCGGGGACAAGCACAGAGAAAGACGGTAAAATTATCTCCTCGCCTTGTAAAGCTGTTCTTACAAACTCCGGTGGCAAATCGACCTTCGCTAAAAGTCATAACTAAGTGTTAGATTTTCCCAGAATATTACCCTAATGGTCCGCATTAGGTCACCCTCAATTTGGATGTTTACATTTTTAAAGTCTGTCTGGAGGGCTGACGCGCTGATCTGGGGTTTCAACTTCAATGAAGTAGTTAGTTGCTTTTGCATTCAGAAACTCTTGAAAATTCTGGCAAGCTATCGTGACTTCTGCTGAGCTGTCTAGCAGTCACTTCCCACGTCTTGCTCTGAAGGAGAGTTCTCAATCTGTGTGGCATATTTAGTCAAAATTCCTGCAACCTCCTTTTTGAATTGGGATTTTGTTGTGAAAGATTCTCTTCCTTTATGCTGGGGTCAGACAAGCATTGGGAGTCCTTTTTCGGTTTCACACACTCTTCTGGTCTGCGATCTGATCACCCCCCACCCTCTCTCAGATCACTTGTCCGATGAGTCCCATCAGGTTGTTTTATTGCATCAAGGTTAAGTAAATCATAACGTTTGGTATTGTCCTTTTCAGAACTACCTATAGCCTGTGACTTAATTAATCTGGCCCCCAAATTATCTCGACCTATAGATTTATACGCGTCAAACTTTTTTGGGTAACTTGCGCTCCTGGTCCGCTACCGTAACTTACGCAAGGCATTGGCGTATCGCCAGAGCTGCTGCTTCCCCTTTATTATTGCTTATTATTTAGGATACATTAGCAAAATTGCCAATGTCATCCCCAAATCAAGGACGAGCAGCCCTGAATTTGTTGAGTCCGTTTTAGCACTTCAGGCAAAACAGCAAGTGATGGTGTACCATGAGTTAAGGTATAAATTGCAGCAAAGACTGTACGCCAAGTGGCAAAGTCATCAATTGGGGGAACCATTCCAAGTGACAAGCACATAGTGAGAATTTTATGTTTATCCTGGGGTCTCGTATGGGGAAACTGCCTCAAGCCGATTTGTTTTTTGTGCAATCCAGAAGGGAATTTCCTCTAGTTTGTTGGGAATCTTACCCATAATAGCATTGATAGTTATAGGACTAATCACAGGCACAGCTAAATCTGGCTGGACAGCTTGAACAGCCCTAACTATACCAGTATAGAGTGTACGTAATACACCAGCATTTAGCAGTTCCCCATTTGGGTATAGTGTGTAGCCCAGTCATTGCTAAGGAGACCAAGTCAAATGTTTTGGAATGCATGCGGTAGGGTACCTTGGAACCAATGTGTGTGTTCCTGAAATGTTAAAGGTATTTCAATGTCATTATAAGCTCTTTAGTGGCCTGATAAGGCAGCTACAGTGTATGTGTTAATGTATTAACATCTACTGCCGGAAAAGTGACCCATGAGTAAAGTATTTTAGATCTAGTAGCTTTGTGAGCCTCAACCATGAAGGTAACATCTCCATTGATTAGCCCATGTAATGTTAAATGTGCTGTAACAGCTGGTCAGCAATTCGCAGTAATATTAATAAAATTTGCCATTGTATTGAATGGAATTCAGAGAGGGAATTACTATAATGGGGGTATCCTTTTAAATGTTAAAGCTTGAACAG
Organism: Calotriton arnoldi; assembly: GCA_963921515.1. Taxonomy (NCBI): domain Eukaryota; kingdom Metazoa; phylum Chordata; class Amphibia; order Caudata; family Salamandridae; genus Calotriton; species Calotriton arnoldi. The sequence continues at coordinate 75,619 of CAWUFW010008860.1, forward strand.
CGTACAGACAGAAATAGGTGCTTCTTATAATGAGGAGGAGGATTCATCCCTAACACCACAGACGCCTCTTTTTAAAAAGTCAATAGGGGACCTTGGGCACACACAAGAACTACTCAGGAGACCCGTTAAATAAGTACCTGACCTATGAACGTTTGTGGCGCCATGTTATACTGTTCCCAGTAGAAAAGGTAGGACTGTGTATTAGGACAACAGAACTTCAAAATGTAGGGACGGAGTTCATCTACACCATCAGAGATTATAGGCCCAATTCCTAGCTAGCATACAGTGCCCCACCTGAACCCCTTACCTTCCTGGGGTGACAGGTGATTTTGGCAACCTTGAACATGACAATCCGATCCCCAAGAAAAATTGTGGAAACAAATCTACCCCTTTTGTTGCTTACTTATGCATGGCCATGGTAAACACAAGAAAGATACAAAGTTCTCAATACATTTATTGAAACCATTGTAGTCTCGCATAGAAAGAATTAATAAACTGCGATTATTAGGCAGATAAAACAAAGCAATGTAACTAGCATTACGAACATGGTGAAAAGAATAAACAATCCAATCATGGCAGTCTGGTTTCTAAATATTTTTACCCATCACTACCCCTACTTTGACCGATCTGTGCCCCCATACTTGGATAACTTGCCCAGGGAATCGGCCTGTAGTGGGATTGGCAAATCTCTGCAAAATGGAAGATCAGCGTCAGCAGAGCTGCATGTCGAACACAGCCTTTGTTACAGGACAGTCGTGACCGGAGTGCTCCTCTGATCTCTTAAGGTCAGTGCACAGTTTATATAATAAAAAAACACTGTTGGAGGTACAGCTCCGATGCAATGAGATGTCTAGATGTTAGAAGCGGTCTCCGAACGGGCAATGCAAGCACTAGAATATCTTATTCTGTGTTCCTAGCCTTGAACGGAGTGCACCGATTACATAGCGAGAAAGACTTTCTAAAAACAATCAACATGTACAGCATCTTCTCAGAATAACACTGTGCAAACAAAACATGTAAAAATAACACTGCTAAAACGATGTCTGCTAAAATGTGTAAAATATAAAACTAAAATGCAGAACCAAAGTGGGCCCAAGAAGGCCTCACAACACCTGCACGGGATTGTTGTGCTCTCAGTGAAAACAAATTATAGAGGCTGATTTAGATTATGAATAGGTGCACCAGTCCCATCCAATATCAGGACAGTAAAAAAAAAAACACACAAGAATGAGCACTGTCTAAAAAAATAACAGAGCAAAGGTATTAAAATGTGATGTCCCTTAACATATTTGAGGCAGTAACTGATTAACCTGAATAATCTAGACAAGTTTACCTCATTTAAGGAATGCAGCACAGGGGCTTCTAGAACCTACCATTTCTAGAAACCCCAAAAAAAACAAACAATAACCAATCGTTAAAGGAAGAAAAAGATATAAACTTTTAAGGGCCATTGATTTAGAAACTGAAACAAATTTAACTAAGATGGAAACATACAGCTATTAGTTAGGAATTTAGATGGTGGATATCCTCTACTCAGTGACACAAACAAATAGAGTGCAATAAGACTGACAGAAAACAAAAAGGCAATAGCTGTGACTCGTGAAACAGCAAGGTCTTTTGTAAACAACTAATATTGGCCAACAACCGTTTCAAGGCTCAGACTGATGGGCTGGATTATCACAGAGGTGCATATAAAGTCCAACTCGAAGCTGTGAAATATAATTATATTCCCAACAATAAACCGGTTTCATTCAGTACCTTCATATGTATCCGATGCACTAGCCAACTTGCTCTGTGGGTCCGAAAGAGTTTCAATTGGTGGGAACAGCTCTTCAACCAAACAAACTGATTGACTTTCTAGAAGGCAGGTTAAAAGATCAAAAGTAGTCTTTTTAATAATCAATTTGTATTGGTTTTATGGTAAATGAAAAATACAGGTTGCCCATATATACAGTCCATTAAGATACCAACCCCACAAGATTGTAGATGTACTAAAATCAAGGACAAACACCAAAATCCCACCATTTACAGCCCAAATCCATTTGTGATTACAAGGACACCCTCTGGCGATATATATAGGTTCATCTACAACAATCAACAACAATCAATCCCCGCTCGTCAGTCAGCCAGTTTGGTTGGATCTGCAGTTTTCTATTTCTGGGCAATGTCCCTTTTGGCGATCACGGTTGGCATACCTATCAGGCTGCAATCCCCTCAACTCCCTCCCAGGTCAAAGAGCACCCCCAGAAGCGCCTGTCTGGGTGACACTTAAATTTCATTCTAAACCCAAAGATTATAGTTGGGGCCCCTTCAATCTTGTGCCAACATTTGGCAATTAGGGGGCACTGCCAAGTCATAATACAGGTCCGCGTCGGGACATGAATTTAAAACAAAAACAAGTGTTTAAAAAATAAAAGGCCACCAGAGAGTATGCCTTTAGATAGCTTAAGTACAGGAAATTAATAGTAGCATAGCATTTATTGAAAGAAATGCTATGTTTATTTAAGGAACAATCTGGGGGGCCAGATGTACAAACATTAGGAATACAGATTTCCTAATTGAGATTCTCTCCGAATCAATTTGGAAGTCAGGACTCCTAATGTATGAAACTCTGGAGTTATTAGCAATTCCTTGTGGGGCGCAAAAAGACATACTTAGTGCATATTCATGAGGTAGGTCTCAATTTGCGACCCATTAGGATTCGCAGCCCTTACAGGTCAGCACGAGGTCTGACTGCCTTTTTAATAAAGCAATTTATTTATTTTTTAAAAGCAGCCCGTTTTCCTTAAAGGAAAACAGGATGGGTTTAAAAAAAAAAAAAAATGAAACTTTGCAGTTCTGTGGGACCACTGCCTACTCTCAACAACTATTGTTTTAACATTCTTAATGGGGAAGGGGTCTCCAAGGGACTCCATCCCCTTTATTATTGGGTTACCACCAGTTTGTAACTGGCGGTAAAGTATTACTGTTCTGTGACAGGAATTTTGTCACAAACGTTAATGCATACCATTCTGATTCAGTATTTGAAATGGACGCCCCTTTCAGATACTGAATCAGTATTTGGTAGCAATACATTTTGTACATCAGAAAGCGCATTTTTCCAGTCGCAAATGGCCGGATTCTGCGAATCGGGCCATTGGCAACGGGAAAAATGCTTTGCACATCTGGCCCTAGGTCTGTTATCTAATTTTTCAAGCAAGATGGACGCACCATGGCAAACGAACTACACTTGTGAGCTAGTAAGGAGCAAATGGTGAGTGATCACACTGAATTTCTTCCTGTATTAAGAAGGAATGGACAGCTTGTATATACTGCCCACCACCAGTGAAAAGGGTCAACTGGTGCGCACTTGAACACTGCACAGACAAAAACAATACTTTAGCTTTTTTTTCCTGAAGCTCAAGTGTCAATGATAGCTTGATAGGATATCTAAACAAAGAACTTCACAATACTAGGGCATGAACACAAATCGAATGATTTCCCTATGTCCTCGTATGATATTTGAGACCTTTCTTATGAAAATTCCACAATAATGACCCACCACATAGCTAAGAAAATGGCAATAGGTTCCTGGACTTGTCACTAGCACTGGCCAAAAGGGCCAATGCAATGACAACCACACATACAATAAGTGGAAATGGGAGGAGAAAAAGCAGCAATGGATACAAAAATATCCGTAGGATAAAATACAGAATTAATTTGAAGAACCTCAAAAGTAAGGGCTCAACATAGGAAACTGAGGGAGGAGACTTGGAGGTTGACTCTTGTAAAGGTTTGGACCAATACGCGAGGTTGCAATCTTAAATTGCAATGTGAAAAGCAATCAGATTAAGAATATCCTAAGTCTGGACATTCTTTAGCACCAACTCCTAAAAATGGAGCAAGCAAGCTGAGCTGAACACAACATTTTGATGTAAACTCGCTATGACGTTACTATGCTATTAAAAAATGTTAAAGCTGATAAACCGATTTAAAATAAAATAGACCTACTGCATTATTATTGAAGATCGGCACTGCTGAGGCAAGAAACAAAGCCACATCTACCATGCACAGCGCGTCTCACTGCACTGCGCAGGGGCGCAATCTCAATCAAACAGCACGGCCAGCCGCTCGGCTTTTGTGCCTTGGTGCCCCATACATCTGGAGCATTACGCCCTCACAAGGGGGTTTGTATTTCAAGCGCTTAGCGCATTTCTGTGACTGCAGATCTGACACCAGCCAGGCATGTCAATTACCCATTGAGTGGGTGGTGTCCTGCAGGGTCTCTCCTCGTTACTGGCCTTCTGGGCAGCACTACTGAGTTGGAAGACTCCCACCTTGCTGAAACCCTTGATCAGCTGAAGCGTACTCGCTGGGACGACGGAAGGCTGCACGAGCAAACACTCGGAAGGCGGTAATACGGAAGACAACAAATAAGGGATAATACCGACACGATTGGGAGAGAAAAAATTAACGAAGACAAGGAACTATTTGGAGAAACCGGGACGGAATTTCAACCGGTTAAAAGATAACACTAACCATACCGACGATACAGCCCCGAGGAAGTCGCTGCAACCTGCCATGGGCGATGAAAACGTGTTGGCTAAAAAGAGGCTAAAAAAAAGAACCAAACAAGAACACATGAGAATAAACCTAATACATAAATAACAAATATCAACAATTTTTGTAATCCATGTTGACATTAGCGTGTGCTGGGGAAATCAATTTTTTGTATAAACTGAATGATTTTGGTCGTCCAACTGGGGAGTGGGTGATCCCTCCACCTCAAAGCACCGCACATAATTGATAATTGAGTTCATGATAACTTTCAAGTGTACTTCTGTAGAGCGCCACAGAACCTTCTGCAGACCTCACCCGCGCTAGCATATCTGATCAGCTGGAAGCCCCAGCATTTATACCCTTGCTTGCCTAGCTGTGCTGCCCTGTGTCTAGGACACTATTGGTCATAATGAGTGACATTGAGGAGACTTAGCAGGAGGAGGACAGTGTAATCTACCTCCCCACTGATGACCATTTCTGTGAGGTTATGGACGCCTCAATCAATCAGGAGATTGTAAGCGCACTACTCACCAGTGAGGGTCTCAAGGCGGTGGGGGCTCCGCTCCGTTCAGCCAAAGAACCAGGTCTTGAGCGTCTTCCTGAAGGTGTTCAGGGAGGGGGGGGTGGGGGGGGGAAAGAGTCTGATGTCTGCTGGTAGCTCATTCCAGGTCTTGGCTGCAAAGTGAGAACGATCTTCCGCCTGCTCTGGCTTTGTGGATGCAGGGGGTTTCAGCCAGTGCGAGGTTGGATGATTGCAGGTTCCTTTTGGGTACGTGGAAGTTTATTCTGTCGTTGAGGTATTTGGGTCCGTTGTTGTGCAGGCATTTGTAGGCGCGAGTGAGGATTTTGAAGGTGACTTCTCCACGGGGAGCCATTGGAGTCGCCGCAGGTGTTGGCTGATGTGTTCGAGCCGGGGGAGGACGAGTATGGCCGCGGTGTTCTGTATTGTTTGCGGAGTAGGGACTTGTTGATGCCGGCGTACAGTGCGTTGCCATAGTCTAGTTTGCTGGTGATGAGTGCGTGGGTGACTGTTTTCCTTGACTCGGGGGGGATTCATCTGAAGGTCTTTCGGAGGATGCGGAGGGTGTTGAAGCAGCTAGAGGCGACGGCCTTGACGGTTCATGGTGAGTGATGAATCGAGTACAATGCCGAGGTTCTTAGCATGGTCTGAGGGGGTAGGGGGGCTTCCAAGGGCGGTGGGCCATCAGGTGTTGTCCCATGCTGAAGGGGTGGTTCCAAGGACGAGGACTTCAGTCTTCTGCGTTGAGTTTTAGGCAGCTGTTGGTCATCCAGACTGCGACTTCTTGCATTCCTCTTTGGAAGTTGTTTTGCGGTGGTGGGGTCTTTGGTGAGGGAGAGGGTCAGTTGGGTGTCGTCGGCGTAGGATACGATGTTAAGGCCGTGTTGTCGGACAATGTCTGCAAGGGGGGCCATGTAGATGTTGAAGAGGGTCAGGCTCAGAGATGACCCCTGTGGGACTCCGCAGGTGATTTCCGTGGGGGCGGAGAGGAAGGGCGGCAGTCTGATCCTTTGGCTTCTTCCGGTGAGGAATGAGCGGATCCAGTCTAGGGCAGTTCCTTGTATGCCGGCGTCGTGTAGTCTAGCGGCTAGTGTGCGGTGAGAGACTGTGTCGAAGGCTGCAGACAGGTCGAGGAGGAGGAGGGCTGCGGAGTGACCTTGGTCCAGGAGGGTGCGGATGTAGTCTGTGGCGGCGAGTAGGGCGGTCTCGGTGCTGTGGTTGACTCGGAATCCGGATTGGGACGGGTCGAGGACGGCGTGCTCTTCGATGAATCGTACCATTTCCCTGTTGACTTTTCTCTGCCACTTTGGCTGCGCAGGGGAGAAGCGAGATGGGCTGGTAGTTTGAGGTCGGTGGGGTCGGCCGTGGGCTGCTTGAGCAGGGGCCTGACTTCGGCGCGCTTCCAGTCTGGGAAAGTGCCCGTTTTGAAGGTGGTGTTGATGGTGTGTTGCAGTTGGGGTGCGATGGTGTCTGCGGCTCTGTGGTGGATGTGCCGGGGGCAGGGATCGGTGGGGGCCCCTGAGTGGATGCCTTTCATGGCCGCGGCAGTGTCCATGGTCATGATAGGTGTCCAGTTGGAGATGGTGGGCTGGCTGGTGTCTTTGGGAGGCGGGGGCTGGCTGAGGTGTCCTGTGGGTAGTCGATGAAGTTGTCGTAGAGTGTTCTGATCTTGAGGTGGAAGTAGGTTCCGAGCTTGTCGCAGAGGTCTTGGGACGGGGTAATTGTTATGTCCCGTATAGAGGACCTAATGTAGACCCGTTCATACATGCCCTAAAATGGACGTATTCGTATTTGCCCTAATACGGTCATATTCGTACTTGGCCTATTATGGTCAAAGCCGCATATGCCCTATTACGGTCATAACTGTACATGTCCTATTATAGTCATGATTCCTTATATAGGCATGATCTTTCACCTACATTGGTTCTCACTAGTACACAACGAACTCTGAGGGCTGAACGTTAGCTATCCTGTGGTTTTGAATACAGCAGGGTTTTTGACAAACACAGGCCCACACTGTACTCAATTATGCATGGCTCTCTAGGAATACACCACCTGCATAATATGCATGTACAAAGTTCACCCCTGACGTCTTCTTCAAGTCTAACAAGGGCCAATACAAACCATACGAAGCAACTAGAATCTTCAGGTATAAATACACCACATCTTACCCCGGTAAGACAGAGGGAACCGAGACTTCCATGCTGACACACTGACCAGAGACGCTGAGGCTCCTGCATGCAGTCGCTCCAGCTGACAGCGGTCCAACACAGCCCTTGCGGGGTGTCCAACTCGAGACCAGGACGGGGTCCCCACACTCTCTCTATTCAGGTATGGGGGTTCGACTAAATCCTAGAAGGATTCTTGGCTCTTAGGCTTTTAGACCTACACATATGCTAGGTACACTCGGGTACATCTAGTTAGGCATCGTAGGAGTATGCGCACTTTCATAATGCTTTTTATATTCATGTATGTATTCATGACTATTGCAATATGGTAGAACTGTTCTATCCCTTTGCTTTTATCGTACTGCTGATAATATATCTCTATTGTCTGCTGATTGCCGCAGCACATATATTTTACACTAGAATAACAACTGTTCAATAAATACTTATTGAAAAGCCCAGACTGTTTATTCTGTGTAACTCTGAGACAAACCGAATAAGTAAGCACGAGTGACTGAGCGAAAAGTAGTATATTGTTTCCACGATTGAGGGATCAGGGTTGTCATGATCTAAGGTTGCCAGAAACTAATCTCTCCCCGATAAGAGATTCTAGTGGCACTGTGAGCTAGCTAATGCAAATCAGGCTAACATACGCGGTGGGGGTGCACAGAGCCAGTCTACCACCAAACCCACAGCTTGTTATCCAAACGCGCAGGTCCTGCATGGGTACTATAGGAACTACACGACATGGCGCCACCAACGTTGGTTTGGTACTTATTTAACAGTAGAGTGAGTAGTTCAGTCGTGCTATTCTCAGAGAACCTACTCACAAAACACCAGAGACGTCTGGAGTGGGTGGGCACAAAATCCGCTGCAGTTGAGTAGTACGAAAATACTATTTATTGACTGTTGGTTAATCAAGCTTGAAGGACATTTAGTTCCTAAATTGTGCATAACACCTCATCTTAGTTCCCTTTGAACACTTCTTCCTCTAAACATGCCTGGTTCAGGGGATGAGAAAGTTGACCTGAATTTCTTAACAGGAGGAGAGGATCCTGAGGATGCAATACAGATTGCACCAAAATTCAGAAGGACAGTCACCCTAACACTATTAGAAAATGGTGTACAAGCAAAGGGTGGCATTGTTGTTTTCGTGATTGAGGCACACAAATCAAATAAAACAGAGGTATTCTATTCATGGGTTACACTCCCAGCAGCAAATGTAACAAATACATTTCACTACTATATAGAAGGAGCTGCACCACAGGAATATTGTCCGTTTGAGGACAGAGATTCCACTCACTTACCAGGAACATCATTACTGGTTTAATGGCGCCCTACCCCCACGTACAAGAAAGAGTAAGATTAGTCCAGCTCGGAGGAGACGGGGCCACATGGCCAATACTAGCGGCTTACACACCGCATCCTGGCATTAACACAATGCCACAGCCAGACTTACTAGTACAACACAAAGATTTAATTAAAATCTACAGAAACCTGACAATTTGTCATGAGTACTTTAACAATCCAACCTGCACCAGCAGGTGCAGCAAACAGTACTCCGACTCAGGGTACAGGAAATAAAATTACTCCTCAAACATTACACGCAGTAATGGGCAAAATGCTTGCAAAACGCGAACAAATACCATTCTGGATAGCTCAGAAAATAACTCCGCTTGAGGCAGTATTCCCGGATACTACCACCTATGAAAAACACAGAATTCTAACAATCTGCTTGCCCATGGGGATCACACCACAAGTAGAGGACTGCACCTCTTGGGGTTCAGTCTTCGCTGCCATATATACCAGATCACATGGTATCCCGTCCTTAGCAGTAATACCTGACGTATTGAGACAGATACAAAATGAGTAAGGAGCAGAGCCTGCCCTTAACTTAGGGATGAAGTTACTAAATAACTTTGACCAGGTATCAGCCATAATACTAGCTAACATTAAGGGGGAAGACAGCTTCAGTGGTGATCCACCAACGCCTAAGGGACTTCAGTCCAGTAGATCATCAACACGAACTACCCAAAATAATTGAAACTGCATATGCAGAACTAGGCAGAGACAGTCTAGGTGGGAAAGCATTAAAACCACAACTAGTGGGCAGTCCTGAAAAGGACACTACAAAGCAGACGACTACGTCTTCTAAAAAGAAGTGGGAAAATAAAAAACAACAAAAGTCTAAAGACAACAGATCTCAATCTAGAGGTAGGTCTCCTCAACAGGAGCCCTCTGAAAGGAGGTATAACCTCAGGAATAGGGATAATATTAAAAAAACCTGACAGGTATCAGGATACTGATACTCGTTCCTCTCGTTCCTTTCAGGGTTCATCAAAAAACTCCGAGAGGGAAGGAGGGTCAGAGGAGCGTACAAAGTCCAGAGAGACACAACGCGCTGCGGACTCCGCACCTAAAAAAGATAAACAAAAATCAAAACCTCAGTTCAAAAAGAAGAAGGTAGCAGGTCTCAAGATGAGACATGCCCAGAATTCTGAGGACACAGCTTCTGAACAGGGAATGGGCTCGGACGATGCTAGACAGCGCGGCAGAAGTAACGATAGCTCGCCAGAACCTGAAGGAATTTCTGGTGACAGCAAAGTTGAGCGAGTATATCACGGTGGAAACACCTGATACTCTGGTAAGTGTCGCACATAAGTTACATGAGAACACTCCGGCTGGAGGGGGACAAGCCCAGGAAGATTAAAGGTCTCTTTTGGAAAAATCTGTCATCAGGTTATGACATTCTATTAGCAGAACAAGACTGGCCGCCAGCATTCGTCATGGAGTGCCCTAGGGGAGAAACGATAATTTTTCCAGCCTTTTCCGACCTTGTTCCCATACATTTAAAACATGCATATGCGCAGGAGTGGGCGGTTGCCCTAGCTCCAGCATTGTACAAAAATCATGTTTGTTGGGATGAGGATTCAACCCACCACGTGATCCCGTTAAAAGTTTCCCCAAATGCTCAAAGGCAATACCCTATAAAGCAGGAAGCTAAAAAACAAGCTGGGGAGATACTAGATCAACTAGAATACCAGGGGGTGATTGAAAATTGCACCTCACCTATGAACAATCCTGTTTCCCGTAATGAAACCTGACAACATATCGTTTAGTTTTGGATTACAGACATTTAAACACTTGCACAAAGACATTTGCAGTTCAAAATGCACACAGTGCCACCTTAATGAATAACATTGTGCGCAAAAAATACAAAACACTTGATATCTCAAATGGATTTTTCTGCCAAAATATAGCACCTGAAAGCAGGTATCCGACCGCATTCAGTGCGTTAGGGTCCCAGCGACAATTTTGTCGACTAGCCCAAGGGTATAAAAATAGCCCCAGGGTATTTTCAGCACGAGTAACAGAGTTACTCCAAAATTTGGATGAAGAAGCATTGTCCTATGTGGATGATATTTATCTGACGGACGATGACTTACCGAGGCACTTGACCAGGATGAGCACCATTATTATGGGATTCGCCTCTGAGGGCTATAAATTTAATTTCAAAAAATCAAAATTGCCCATCTCAATGTCCTGTTCTTAGGGTATGAGCTGTCAAGTGAAGGAAAAAGCCTAGCAGCTAACTTTTTAGAAAAGTGTGCGCTGCTCCAACCTCCAAAATCATTAAAGAATTTACAATCAATTCTGGGATTCCTAAATTTTGGTCGAACATACATTTTGAATTACGCAGAAAGAGTAAAACCTTCCTACGACTTAATGAAACCTGATTTTTCAGTCAGACAATGGACACAGGAACATACAAACATCCTACGTTCACTACAAGAAGACTTGATAGCTTCAAAACACAGACACGCGTAAACGTACGCAACTTAGTGATCCGAGTAATAGCGGGTAAATGCGGGTACACTTATTTGAATTTCAATGAAGGCGAAACAGTACCGATCGCATACAAATCACACCTGTACACAAAACGCAGAGATGCGTTTCACTTCAACAGAGAAAATCCTGACAGCACTACAGACCGCTGTAGCAAGAGAAAGAGCTCTGGCTCAGGGAAAACGCATAATAGTTGTGACCCCAGTACCAGCCTTAGAAGCAGTTACAAAAGCTAGCATTCCAAATGCGAAAGCCTTACATCACAGATGGATACAATGGACTAATTCTCTTACTGCAACGGATGTTGAATACAGATTTGATCCAAGTTTAAAAACACAAGCATTTCTGCAATACAAATAAGAATATCCTCTACCAAATGAAATTTTGACTCTAGATCAGTATGAATACATTATTTACACTGACGGATCTGCTCAACCGGCCATAGGGAGTAAGCAAGCTTACAGCGCAGTGTGTGCAATCGTTAAAGGTCGCATGCACGATGGAAAGTTCCAGCCAAGTTGCACTAAAACGCAAACTCTAGGAGACTGCACGGCTCAGTTGGCAGAAGTAAAAGCACTTATACTGGCACTGGTGAATAAGGAACACGAATTCCCCGCACTGATTGTGTGCGATTCCTTTTACTGTGTAGTCGTACAATGAATATTTACATCATTGGGAACAAAACTGGTTTAAAGACGCAAAAGGTGGCACAATTAAGCATAAAACGCTATGTGAACAGGTAGTGGAGTTGAGAAACGAACTACCAAGGGCTCACGTGATACATACACTGAGTCATCAGCGTGAGGGCGTTCACGTTGAAGGGAATTCATTTGCTGATGAAGCCGTAAAGGGGGCTGTTCACACGGCTTCTGTAGCTGCAATCACTCGTTCAAAAACGAGAATAGACAGCGAGATTATGGTAGCTTTCAATGCTTCACGCAAAGGCAGCACAGCAGTACCTAAAAAATTTCCATTCAAGTACTCCTACAGGTTAGATGCACAAAACATTCCATATGCTCAGATTCCTGGAGTGGGGGGGGATAGAGTAATATCAAATATGGATTGTAGGCAAGGTTTAATTGTGGCAGCACACGAAGGGACAGGTTCTGTACATTCGGGACTTAGGGCGACCGTTTCTTTTTTCAAGCAATGCTACTGGTGGCCTGTAATGAGGAGGCAGATAAGAGACTGTCTGGAATTAGAACACCTGCAAGCAGATGAAAGGGTCCACCACAATACGTCCGGTACAGATACCATTATTAGACAGCATCAGGTGGTCTGTCCGTGTGCGTCCAGCTCAGGTGTCCTCAAGGTCTGGCCTCAGCGCTCAGCTGACGCTCGAACGGTTATAAGAGATTTGTGAGTCTTTATCGGCACATACGCAATTGGCACGTTACATTCTGACCGTGGCCCGGCGTTTAGCTCTCGGGCTTACAAAGAGGCCATGGAAGGAATGGGCGTAGCATTGCGGTACTCCTCTCCGTATCATCCTGAGGGAAATTCCATTGTGGAGAGGAAAAACCGTGACTTAAAGCAATCTTTAACAGCTAGGGTATTAGGCAAAGGCGGTAGATGGGTCGATCATCTTTATGGGGTACAACGAGCAATAAATAATCAGCCAAGAAGCTCTCTAGGGGTGTCACTCCTTACGAGGTCCTATTTGGGACAAGAATGTGGGTACCTGATCTGGACTGTGAAGGCACAGTGGCGGATGAAAAACCATTTGATATCCATGATCGTTTGGCTGTTTTACAGGATCTAAATGAATCCAGGACACTTAAAGCAGACCGCCACTGAGGAAAGTCAAGGCAGTAACGGCAAGACCTGTCTGGATCCCAAAAGTCAGGGATCTGGTCAGAGAAAAGATTGCGGACAAGAAAGAATTTGGACCATCCTACAGAAAGCCTGTACCGGTCTAGCAACGCACGGCACAAGAACTGTACTTCTGCCACCTCTTGCCGGGAAAAAGGAGAAAAGATGTCTCAATTGACCTAATCAAACCACACTATGTGGCCAATACTGAACAGTAGGCCTCGTGGACTCCACAGTAGCAGACGCCCTCCTCTCGCTACAATCCAAGAAGTTCAAACAGAAAGACTCATCACGTTTGCAGAGCCACCTGTACAGAATGAAGGAATAAGCAACAATGCTATGGAACTCGTTCCACTTCAACAAGAAGTTAGACTTCAAAATGAAAATCAACTTAACAACCAAGTTGCAATAAGACCAACTACAGACGTCTACGTCAACATTCCTCATCAAGAGCAAAATCCGATTTCAACAAATCCCGATGCAATTCCAACAATTGATCGAACTGCTTCTGGCTATTTCATGAACTTTGATACGTTTTCACTGGATCCAAGTGAGCCGGAAACGACAGCAGCCAAAAAAAAAAAAAAAAAAAAATCACAAAGACAAACTCATGGACTTTTTTTAGAAAGACTAACCTGGTGTCACCTTGGATAGAACTATGGTATTTCACTGGGATTTTATTTTTTATTTTCTGGCTAGGTTTAATTATAACTTTTAGTATGCTTATTAATGGACGATATCTCCAGCAGAGCTCTACAGCCCAAAGAGTCAATTTGATTTTAAAGCCACACCAGTCTTCACATCGTGAACCAAGAGACTTGTCATCAGTGAACATCACAGCAGTTCCTCTACCGGACGGTATAGTATGGGACAAGATTGATTTTGATATATTCGGTCCGACTGAACTTTTAAAGCTTAAACATGTATTTAAAATTTCTTTAAGTGATATCATTACCTCCAGTACATTTTCTGATGATTGGGACACTGAAACTGTAAACAATATGATGTCTGATTTAGAAAAAGCTGCAGCATTTCCGAACAATGAAATGTTAGAAGGTACTTCAGACTATGATGCATTGTACTGTTACCAACATTATGGTCATCATTTCTTACACAAATCTATAACACCTAGAAATGTATCTGAATACCACCAGTGGGAACACTGCCCAACACCTCCAAAAGGTAGTTCGCAAACTTTTGCACAGAAATTCACATACTTTTCAGGGTTTAATATATCTGACCCAAAGTCATTTTATTACAGAGTGGCAAAAACATCAGCACAGAAAATTATGTTGACTAACACCAAACAGATTTACTCTGCTTCCTTTATGGCCCAGTTGTCTACACAGGGTTTTGACCTATGGAAGGACACTATAGATTTAAAATCAATCTGGGGTTCTAGGGACTGGCAAGTCCAGGGAACAGAAGCGCTTTTTAGAGCATGCCTCATTCCACAGCAGATGATATTTCTAAATGAAACTGTGCAACAGACATCCTGTCTTGGACTAGCCAAGAACAAGGAACTGAACTCACCTGGGTTTCCTACACCATCACAGATGGGTGGGGGCAGAATTCAACTACACAAGGGGTAGGATTAGATGACATTCTCCAGTACAACAGATCAGATCCTCATTGGACGAAATGGCTAGTTTGGCCCATTGACACAAACACCTGTCAGAGATTAATGAATACAACCGAAGGGTTTAGTATCCATAGGCCAGATACACGCTATGTACAAAGACAACACCCAGGGGTAGTGACATCCTACAGTGCTGGGAAGTTGTGCCTTGATTGGCTAGAGACCTCAACACTCACAGAAGTAAAACATCACTTGACCTTACTCACACCTGATGTAGACCTTAGGGATTTCTTGCTAGGCCCAAGGAAAACACGTCAAACGTTTCATATATGCCGGCATTTATGCCTATTATAATGAAAACTGGAAAATATCCCAACAAGAGGCTGCAGAAACAATACGGGAAATAGACCGTATTAACCTAGAGAAGGCATTATCTGTAGTGGATAATGGGTTAACAACTTTGACCTCCAGGATTTACTCCTTAGGCAACATTGTGTCTTCGGCAATCGACATATTAGAACAAGATCTGGCCTTGTTACAACACGGGCAATCTCAGCTACGTTCTATTATGATGCTAAGCTGGACACGGCAATCTTTGCGTGCAGGCTATGTGCCCTGGCGTTTTATAAACACCACGTCTCTGTTTTCAGAATACAATCTAACTGATAAGCAGAAAGAAATGGCACAAAGGGGAGGCAAATATACAATGCTGCGTATTGAGAAACTGGAAAGGTTACCATTCACTGTAGCCGAATCACCATCAACTGAATGGCTAATTCATGGCCAAATCACTCTGCCGGTCACTACGTTTCAGTTTCAATATTGCCTTGAGCAAAGGCAGGCAGGCAAATATGAAAAAATGGGTAAGGGTTACATTAAGGAAACTTGGGAGTTACCATATAGATACCGATGCCGGAATGGGGATCGAGAACTGTATCTGAGTGGTACAAACTGCAAGAACGCTTTAAGCGGTTCTCCCATGTGTCAGGATATTTCTCTACACGGAGCCTGTAGCGGTTCAGTAGCAAACCTATCGTGTCACATGACTGGGACCCCAGCAGCCATGATCACACCGGTTTTCCAGCTGCTCTCGAATGGGAGTTACTTGATGCTAAATGATCAGGGTTGCTGTGGGATGCTTCCGGGCGTCGCCTATCTGGTCACTTAACTCCAGGGTTACTTGCTGTATGCAAGTATTGTTTCCGCCACTGAACACAGTCAGGGAGGCGCCGCTATGGCCTTCACTGAACGTTTCTTTCATACAATTTGATACTCTGAGCAGACTGCATGCCATGCTTTTACAGCAAACCGTGCCCTTAACCTCCGCTCGAGAAACCTTTGAACTTCAAGTTGCAAGGACCTCGACAGATACAGGCGCCTATACGTACAAACTGCCCCTTTCATTTCGTAGAAATGGTGGGATGCATCTTCAATACGTCTAATACGAGCAGTATTATACACCTATTTAAGACCATAGGGTCAGGACTGTTAAGCACCTTTCAGACAGTCCTCGGAGTAATCCCAAATTTTATACACTCCGTATTTGGAGGCGTATTTGGAGGACTCCCGCTTATCCTATTGCTGATTGCAGGGGTCCTATTCATAATACTACTGCTACGCAATGGACGGCCCAATTCCCGAGGGAGTGGCGAACATGCTCCTGGAGCGGAAATACCGTGAATGCATGGTACAACTTCTGGGCATTTCTTGCCTGCGAGAACTCAATGCCTCCTTGTTTCTTTCATTTCGACCAGTCTGGGTAGACTGCATCTTACCTGTTCTTCGATGCCTGTTTTGCGGAGAAGAATGCACTTTGGACCTTTCTCTAACGTTTCCATCAGATGCGCCTCCGGACACGGATGCAATACTAGACCCCATAAAGGCCCATGCTCTGCGTTGTCCCCAGCGGCTTCCAATTCTGATGAATGCATTCCTGGAGAATCCACAGGTGCCGTTTGCTCCTGCTGGGTTAGGGGACTCCTGCACAGGCACTCGGGTAACAACTGCCGCACAAGCTGCCGCAGCATCGACTGTTGGCAGTGCTACATTCCATCTATGTGCGATTGACGTTCTCTGTGAGGCGTTGGATTTGTCGTCTGCAGTAGCTCACACAGATAATGTTGTGCTTCCCAGCCAGGACACTTAATCTCGAATTGGCTCATCGCCTCCTGGGAAAGAATTCGGCTTCTCCACTCGTTTTCATAATAAGCGAGCAAATTTGGAACATTTTCTAAATTGACATGTTCGCTTGAGAAAAGCATGGCCTTTTTCCGCTTTGAGTGAAGCAACTTATATAGAGAAACAAGACATTTTTTTTTTTGCGGCAATTGGAAATTGCTGAATTGTAACATTTTTGATTTTTTTTAAACAATTTTAAAACCATGTTTTTACTTGCTTTTAAAATGTTTTAAATTGTCCAGATTTTAAGTATGGTCACTGTCATCCTGTTGGGAAGAGGAGTGGGTGCTATGTCCCGTATAGAGGCCCTAATGTAGAACAGTTCATACATGCCCTAAAATGGACGTATTCGTATTTGCCCTAATACGGTCATATTCGTACTTGCCCTATTATGGTCAAAGCCGCATATGCCCTATTACGGTCATAACTGTACATGTCCTATTATAGTCATGATTCCTTATATAGGCATGATCTTTCACCTACATTGGTCCTCACTAGTACACAACGAGCTCTGAGGGCTAAACGTTATCTATCCTGTGATTTTGAATACAGCAGGGTTTTCCCAAACACAGGCCCACACTGTACTCATCAATTATGCATGGCTCTCTAGGAATACACCACCTGCATAATATGCATGTACAAAGTTCACCCCCGACGTCTTCCTCAAGTCTAACAAGGGCCAATACAAACCATACGAAGCAACTAGAATCTTTAGGGTATAAATGCACCACATCTTACCCCGGTAAGACAGAGGGAACCGAGACTTCCATGCGGACACTGACCAGAGACGCTGAGGCTCCTGCATGCAGTCGCTCCAGCGGACAGCGGTCTAACAGCCCTTGCGGGGTGTCCAACTCGAGACCAGGACGGGGTCCCACACTCTCTATTCAGGTATGGGGGTTCGACTAAATCCTAGAAGGATTCTTGGCTCTTAGACCTACACATATGCTAGGTACACTCAGGTACATCTAGTTAGGCATCGTAGGAGTACGCGCACTTTCATAATGCTTTTTATATTCATGTATGTATTCATGACTATTTCAATATGGTAGAACTGTTCTATCCCTTTGCTTTTATCGTACTGCTGATAATATATCTCTATTGTCTGCTGATTGCCGCAGCACATATATTTTACACTAGAATAACAACTGTTCAATAAATACTTATTGAAACGCCCGATTGTTTATTCTGTGTAACTGAGACAAACCGAATAAGTAAGCACGAGTGACTCAGCGAAAAGTAGTATATTGTTTCCACAATTCTGAGGGATCAGGGTTGTCATGATCTAAGGTTGCCAGAAACTAATATCTCCCCGATAAGAGGAGATTCTAGTGGCACTGTGAGCTAGCTAATGCAAATCAGGCTAACATACCCGGTGGGGGTGCACAGAGCCAGTCTACCACCAAACCCACAGCTTATGTTATCCAAACGCGCAGGTCCTGCATGGGTACTATAGGAACTACAGGACATGTCTGGCTTCGCTGCATGGGTTGGTGAATTCCTTAATGACATTGAAGAGTTCTTTGGAGTTGGTGAGGATTTTGCTGTGGATGAAGTTCCTTTTGATTGTTCTGATTTGGTTGTGGTAGTCCGTCATGGCGTGCTTGTAGGTGGAGTAGTTGTCCGTTGACTTGGTGTTCCTCAAGTTCTTTTCCAGGCGTCTGCAGGTGCGCCTGGCTTCTGTCTTGGAGGTCGGTGGCGAACCAGGCGGTTTTTCTGGGGCGTTGTCGGGGTTGCGGGGCGAGCTAGTCTGCGCAGTTGGAGATCCAAGTGTGTAGTTCTCTGGCTGCGGTGTTCGCGTCGGATGCCCAGGTGTGGTTGTCTCGGGAGAGGGTGGAGTTCAGTTGCTAGTCGGTGACCTTGCTCCAGTTCCTTCGTGGCGGGCGGGGGGCTGGTTTGGGTGCTTTGGGTTTATTGACGGTGAAGTGGATGCAGTGGTGGTCAGTCCAGGGTGGCTGCGTTGTGTGGCTGAAGTGGACGCAGTTTCCTGCAGCGAAGATGGGGTCGAGGGTGTGTTCTGCTCTGTGCGTCGGTGTGTTGACGAGTTGGTTGAGTCAGATGTTGGCGAGGTTGTCACGGAGGATGGTGGAGTTCGGGTCGCTGGGGTTGTCTAGGTGGAAGTTGTCTGGCAGGCGGTGGCCCCCCTGGAGAGGAAATTGTTGCAATACGCAGAGCGTTGCTTCAAAACCCTCCCTGGGAGGAAAGACATCTTGGGGCTTATGACCCTTGCACCTACGGGATGGACCACACCCCCCCCCCCCCAGCACTGCTCCCCAAGTGCAAGAGTGATCCTGCGCCCAAGAAGGGGAATCAACTGGTCCTGGTGGGCTTGCCAGGACAAACTCCTGGATATCCAAGGTCCCTTGACCTGTAATCCGCTATATGGAGTAAGATGACAATGCATCTGGGGCTCTGATTTCCCCTGAGGTCGTCTGGTTGGGCTCAATCTGGCAGGGCTCAATGGGCCATCTTCCTGGGGAATGAGAACTGTGCCATCACCACAGAGCGGCGCCGTTCGCTTCTCATCAAGATTGACCCCAAACTGGGGGACCTTGCCACATCTGAGGCAGGTCCCATTCAAAAGGAGAGTTGTTCGGCGACCCGTTCATTCGGGAGCTAGGAAAATTTGTGCAAACCTTTAATTCACTGGACTAAGCCCAGGCGTCCATAAAATACATCTTCATGCCCTGGGGTTTCACAGGGGCTGAGCGAAGCGGGGGCATTTGGCCAACAACGCACATCACCTAGCCTCCAGCAAAGGAGGCTGCACCAAGAGGGGACAATACCAGGACACTTGCAAGTTTGGAAACTATTACCTCACCAGAGGTTACCCCCATCATAGGGGAGCACAGGGAGGACACTGAGGCTGTGGCAACCATGGAACCAATCAAGATAAGAGGTCAGAGTTTTCCTAATCAGAGTCTTGGTGGCAGACTTCAGGATTTTGCTCACCATTGTGAGGCCCTTACCTCCGCCGCATGGGTCCTTCAGACAGACTGAGGTTTCCACAGAGTTCTACGGCTTCTCCGTCCAGGGAAGCTCCTCTATTCCTTTGGTCTTCTCTGCCGCTCACGCAGAGCTAGTGGATGTAGAAGTATCGGAGCTGCTCTGCAAAGGGGCAATGGTGCAAACCTCTCCTCATCCAAGGTTTTATTTAAGCAACCTCTGTAGTGGACAAAAGGGATGGTGGCTAATGGCCGATGATCAACCTGAAGGAGTTTAACTAGCAGATGCTTTATAGTCACTTCAAGATGGAAGGCATCCATCTGCTACAGATCTCCTCCTCCCCAACGAATGGATGGTGTGCCTGGATCTCAAGGACTATTATTTAACCATCCCCATCTTTCTTCCCCCACCACCACTTCTGCCAGTTTCAATGGCGGAGGGATAAGTTCAAATTCACCACTCCCTCCTTTGGTCAGTCCTCCGCCCTGTGGTGCTTCACCAAGTTAATGTGCCCAGTGGTAGAGTTCCTCAGGACCCAGGGCATTCGTCTGATCTACCTAGATGAAATCCTCTTTATGGAACAATACCCTCTGAACCTCTCGCTGCATCTACAGATGGCAGTCTCTCCTAGAGTCCCTCGGTTTCATCATAAACCAGCAGCAGTCAGCTATTATACCTTTTCTTCCGCTGAGGTTTGTGGCGGACTCTGTCCAAGTACACCCTCAGTATTCCCTCCTGGAAGTTTACCAGGTTCAAGCAAGAGCTGCGGCGTCCGGCACCCAGACCCTCCATCTCCCTATGCCAGATAGCAAGTGTGGTGGGGCATTCGTAGTCATAAATCCAAGCCATTTTCACAGGGCCGCTACATTACCGGGCCCTACAACGGCTGAAAGCTTTTCATCTCAGGAAGGGTATCACATACGCTCAGATGGTTCCCCTGTCAGAGGACGCACAAGAGGGGGATCCAATGGTGGTTGGTTTATATGGAAGCCTGGAATGGCTGTGATCTTCGGCTCCCTCCAGGATTTGGTAATCGAGTCAGATGCCAGCGGCACGGGCTGGGGGGGCCCAAATGTGGGGACTTCTCCACAGGATGACAATGGTCTTCTCAAGAACGATCCATGTACATAAATTGTCTCGAACTCCTGGCAGATCTTTGCTGGACCAAAGACTGAAAGCACCGCAGTGTCCTCCTCAAGAGGGACAATGTAGCAGCAGTCCACTACAAAAACCACCTTGGACATACTTGATCCAAGAACCTGTCGGATGTAGCGCGCAGTTTCTGGGACTGACAAGCGAAGCAGATTTCTGTGTCAGCAGAACACCTACCAGGGGCCATCAATCAGGTAGCAGACTGGCACTCACGACACCTCCACAATGCAAACCTCTGGCGTCTACACCCATGAGTGTTCCAGGCTCTCAACGACAAATGGGGCCCATTTTGGGTGGACTCCTTGCATCCCACCAGCTCTCGAAGTAGCTAGTCTAGTCTAGATCTGCATGAGCTCGTGGTATTGGGCTGGTGTCAGACGTTTGGATCCCATGGGTACAGAGGTTGTCCATATCTTGAACTTCCTTGCTTCTTTGGCATCCGACAGGCTTGCATATAGGTCCATCAACACCTCCAGGTCTGCAATTTTGGTTGGGCGCTCACAGATTGGTGGTCAGCCGGTGGGGCAGCAACCTTTGGTGTACAAGCTCTTGCACGGCATTAGTCTCTTCCTCCGGAACCCAGATAGTCTCTTCTGTGGGACGTCAACAAAGTTCTTAACCTGTTCTTGTCTTGGCAATCGAATAAATATCTCTCCTGGAAGGAGTTGCTGGCCATGCTAGCCACTCTGTCTGGTTTTATGCTGGAGTGTCGGACATCGGAGCACTGGATAGAAAGGGTGGAGTATTTACCCCGGAGGGGATTACTTTCCATATTTCAAGACTTATGAAATGCAATTCTAGACGGGTCACTTATTATCCAGATTCCTCAAAGGTGTGCATGCTGAGGTTTATTAAGAATTATGGAGGCTATGACGGCAGACATCCACCCCCATGAAGAGACAGTTGTTGATTAGCTTTAAAGAAACGGTTCATGTCGGTTTTTTCACCTACCATCGCTAGGTGGGCCCGGTGGACCATGCAAGAAGCTGGTATTAATACCAAGGGGTTTGGGGGTTCACTCAACTATAAGGGCTATGGCTTCAAAGGAGTTTGCCCTTGGAGTCCACCTGGAGGATATCCTCAATGCAACCGACTGGTCGTCGAAATCAACCTTTAAGAGGTTCTACTTTAAACCAGTCCCTAGTGTTGCTCCGCTGGCTGTGGGTAAGCTTTGAACGAGCACAATCCTTGTCTCTGGTCCCGATAGAACAAAAAATGTCCTGGCTATTGAATTGGAAATTTGCCAATTCTATTAAGGACACGGCGGTAAGGATTAACCCACCCATCATCAGTCCCTCCCTACAACAGCACTGGTTCAGGTTAAGGTGGGTATTCTTGTTCTTTACAATGTATTACCCTTGTGCATTATTGTCTTCAGGTGACTTTCTGAAAGAATGATTACGTAGTCAGATTTTGTTTCCAGCTTCATACATCTCCATTCAGGTTTCCTCTAGGATCTAACGAGTTGAAACAGGATTAAAGATGTCCATATCTGTCTGCAGTCAGAGGAAGAAAGAGGCGGCGGCAACATTCACAGGGGACTATAATGGGGTCTTGGCCTCATCTGATTGGACAATGTATACTGTTGAAATGTTGATTTCTCTAAGGGTTACGGAAAATTAAGTATTTTTGTGCTTCTTTAAATGGCCGCTTTTAATAAAGTGAAGTATAACGTGATCCTCGTGTCCTTAATAGAATTGAAACTTTCCATTGCAGTACCTAGGAAATGTTTCATTCTTCAAGACAAATTCTGAAAAATTAGTTTAAGTCTATTGATGTGAGCAGTTTTTTTGAATGCTCCATGAACCCGCGGCTTAAGGGTTGCCTCTGCATCAAAATGGGTCAATGTGGCTGTTGCTGGGACACTTAGATGGAGGAAGCAGTTCCAAAACGCATTGAGTCAGTGGTTTCGGAAGTCTTGATATGGTGATCAACAAATAACTCAATGTTGAGGAGTGTCCCACTTACCATGGGAGGTGACACCTGCCAAGGCGTATGCTCGGCTGAGTAGACAAGATCCTGAAAGAGGCGTGTGGCAGAGGCTTGTGCCACCAGCTCTGTTGTGAAGCAAAGTCTCTGGGCCTACTTGGAAGAGCAGACCATACACAGGGCGAGTGGCAAAGTGAGTCACACAGGACAAAGTATTTTGGTTGTAAACGCCCAAAAAAACTGATTGATGTCTCACAGAACTATAATACTGCTGCACAATACAGTGAATGGAAAAACCCTGAAGGGCCACCTCGGGAGATAGTATCCCCCTTTGAACATGCAGTGAGCAATTGAATGTAGGGGAATCTGGACAGGGAGAAGAACATGCATTGGCAAAGCCAACAGGTCTCACCTATGTGAGATGTACTGGCTGTCATTTGTTTTGTAGTATGGTATGGAATTGTGTTTTATGGTATATTATGGTATGACATGCCGTCATGCATAGCATGGTAAAGAATGGTCTATCATGTACGATATGGTCTACTGCTGTATGGTATGGTCCTTCATTGTATAGTATGGTACGGTACAGTATTGTCTGTCATTCTATAGTATGGTAACACCCATCACTGTAAAGCATTGTATAGAATGGTCTGTCATTGTATGGTATGGCCCTTCATTGTATAGCATGGTACAGCCATTGTATAGTATGGTATGGCCTATCATTGCATAATATGGTATTCCATTTTATATATTAATGTATAATAGAGGACTACCAAACCCCCTGCTGCGTGCAATAAACTTCACTATAGTATTGTACTAGGAATCCCCGGTTGATGAGGCCCCTGTTTTGGTATGTATTGCAATGCTGCTCTGCAGGGAAAAGAGCCTGGAGGCTCGGTTTTGTTTTTTTGTCAGACGTTTATGTACCCAGGAGTTATTGCAGCTATATAAGACTGCTAAGAGTGTCTAAACCAAGTGGGAAGCCTAGATGCCCCCTAGAGGACGCAGACCCCGGAAGCTGAAGCAAGCAGGGAAGCGATCGACCTCTGTTTCTATTGCCATAACCCAGATGAAGACTTTTTACATGACATTGTAATTGCATTTATACTGAGTTTACAACCATATACGAGGCGTCAAAGTGCTTTTCGGAGAGTAGCATGCTACTCCGGAACCCAAAAAGTATTAGTGGTGAATTAAGAAACGGAAATATGAAATTTATTTGAGTAGTGGACATGAGTGATAGTTGGATTGAAAAGAATAGTGGCAAGATAGGAGAGAAGGGTCTAGAAAGCGTTTATTTGAATATCATAGCAGTAGGAGGAAGTTTGGGATGAGTGAAGGAGAGATGGAGGAGGGAAGAGTCTCTAGAAGTGGATTAGGGAGAGAGATGAGGTATCGGATGAGTATAGGAAGGGACACGAGAGAAGGGTTTAGAAAAGTTTGTTTGGGAGATCTGAATGTAAAACAGGTTTGAGATGATGCAAGGAGGGGTAGAGGGAAGAGTATACAAAGGATTATTTTGGAGATCATTATTAGAATGGGATTTGAGATTAGTCAGAGTGGAGGTAGAGGATATATTGAGAGGTATTAGGTGAGATATAGGGTAGCGCATTGGAGATGCTGAATTAGGAGTAAAGTAATAAAAATAAAGATACACAAGTACATGGAAGGTATATATGTATAAGGAAGGCAATATATCTAGATTTAAGTTGTATTTAATAAACTCAAACTTTCATGTGTTGCTGTACTTTAACCTAATTTGTTTTTTTCCTTTCAATAATTCAACAGAAGCAATTGTAGATAAATAGGTATGATAAAAAATATATTTATTTATGCAGTGACGTATATACATGTTAAACATAGAATAACCATAAGTAATATGTACATTTGTTAAGCAGCCCAAATGAATAGCTATATATTTATAAATATAATTATGCACATGTATACAAAAGGAATAGACTTATCTAGATACATATAATCCAAATAAATGCTTATATACACAGGGATTTCCTGTACGTTTATATTGGAGTATGGTGGTTATGTGGGGAAGAGCCAACTCGAGTAGTTTTCTGAAGATAAGATGGTTATCCATGGATATTATGTTTGGGGGTAAAGAGTTCAATAATTTGGCTGCTTGAACAAAAGAGATGGTTTTTTTCTTGTATGGTGGGATTTTGAGGCGAGGTGCCAAAATAGAGCAGAGGTTCCTTTGTTGAATGTATTTGGCAATTTTATTCCAGATGGTCATGCCCTCAAATCATCACATATTGGGAACAAGTGACCTCTGCCCTTTCCCAGGTTTTGGTATACACACTTAGGCTGACGCCCAGAGAGGCCCTGCTAGGGATAATGGACGACCTTGGCGATACTAAGGGGGAAGATACCTTATCGGGATGGCCATGATATTCACTATGTTCTTGACCAAATTGGACCAAATGTTGTGACACATACTACTGTCCATTTTTGGTTTTGTGCGAGTCTCCAACAGGGAGTCCCTGTTATTATTTCTAGCGAGAGTGTCACAACATTTAGCACGGTTTTAAATTTGGTCAAGAAGATAGTGACAAAACACTGGCCGATTGTGAACTCTAATGGCTTGGGTTTACAAAACCCACCGTTATCATTCAGGAACAGTGCAAGTATTAAAAATCTTCTGGTACACACCAGACCACAGGCACAGAAACCTTTGGCGGAACCTAGATTGTGGAACTCGCCCACCCCCTGTAACGGGACACAATGCATGTGGGTTATGCAAAGCATACCCGCTGATGAGTAATGTGAAGTCCGCATGAGTTGGGCATGAAATACCCGTGGATACTCATACATACCATGTGTAATTCCGAGAATGTTAACCATCTCATTAGATGCCAGTGTAACTTATTTTATGTTGGAATTACCTCAAGAAGAGTGAAGGTCAGAATAATGGAACACATGAGCAATGTGAGGTGCCATAAGGCAATGACCAAATTGACCAAGCATTTATTAGAGACGAACCACCAGGAGGGAGACTTGAAATGGGTGGTCATAGACAAACCTCAGATTCTGAATATGGTGAGGAATGTGACAAACTTTCTGTTCAGACGTGAACTACGATGGATATACAGACTGAAGAGTAATGAAAGGGGACTGAATGAGGCAATCCCATGGCATCACTTGA
The DNA here is from genome assembly GCA_963921515.1 of Calotriton arnoldi. NCBI lineage: Eukaryota > Metazoa > Chordata > Amphibia > Caudata > Salamandridae > Calotriton > Calotriton arnoldi. The sequence continues at coordinate 101,442 of CAWUFW010008860.1, forward strand.
ATTGTGTATAGGATGGCATTGAGGTATCGTTAAGGGGAGGGGGAGTTGATGAAAGATGGCAAGCTCCCCAGATTTGATAACTTGCTCCTATGGATCCCCCATTGAACACCTATTGTTGGAGATCCTCTAACCACTGGCATGGGATCTGCCACAAAGCGGTTTAAGGCAGATAGGGCACCATAGCGAGGTACACTAGTTCTGCTTTCGTACGGAGGGGATAGTGAGCCATACACTTAACGATGGAATAGAGAAGAGTTTGTATGGGGATGAAAAATATTTAGGACAATGGAACTAAAAATCAGCTCTCCACATATTCAGCATGCAGTTCAGGATCTCCTTTAAGAAATCAGGACGAATTAATACTTTTCCGTTGGGGAGTCACAGGTATTTAAGCTGGTGACTGCCGTGGGTTAAGAGCGCTGAAATAAGTCGCTCTAGAGTTTGACAGCGATAAAAAAAATATATAATGATTACCATTTTCCTGTCTTACCGAATAGCAAAAAGGACCTGGTTTCTACAACTACAAGTAGTAATACTGCCATATACTGAATATACGAAATGTGAATGGGTTTGATACATTACAGATGTGTTACAGTATACAAGGAAAGAGAGGGAAACTTAAAATGCGGCAAATCACTGTTGTAAGTCTGACCAAGTTTGAGATGGTATGCATGCGTGTCTATGCTTTTACCTAGTGACATGTTAAATAAACATACAAATACTTGAATACCTGTGTTTCAAACAGAAAACTCTGTAAATTTGTGTACATTAAGGTGTATGCATTTCTTTCTGCTCACAATACAGGGCACATGGGTATTCAATAGTTTATTTGAGGGGCTCTATAACACATATATACATAAGACATGTCTGCCTGTGCAACCAAATGACAGAGCAGCACTGAGGAGTTGACCACCTAAAGGAGAAGTTACCCGCTTTTTAACCTACCATCTTCAGATGCATTACACATGTAAGAATACATGTACAAGTAGACATACCTCAGTCACCAGAGCAAGCAGACCTTTAAACTTGACAGCTTGCACTTCCCATTTGAGTACAGAAAGAGGCAAGAGAAGTTCAGAAAGAAGCAAGAGAGTTGCAGAAACAGGCAAAAGATGTGCAGAAAGAGGGAACAGGGGTGCAGACAGAAGCAAGAGGTGTGCAGAAATTTGCAAAAGGGGTGCAGAAATGTGCAGAAAGAACAGAGGTGCAGAAATGTGCAAGAGCGGTGCAGAAAGAACAGAGGTGCAGAAAGAGGCAAGAGAAGTGCAGAAAAAAGCAAAAGTTGCAGAAAGAGGTAAAAGGTTTAGAAAGAAGGAAGACTGGTGCAGAAAGAACCAACAGAGGTGCACAAAGAGGCAAGAAGGGTGCGCACAAAGAGGCAAGAGAGGTGCGCACCAAGAGGCAAGAGAGGTGCGCACCAAGAGGCAAGAGAGGTGCGCACCAAGAGGCAAGAGAGGTGAGCACAAAGAGGCAAGAGAGGTGCGCACAAAGAGGCAAGAGAGGTGCGCACAAAGAGGCAAGAGAGGTGCGCACAAAGAGGCAAGAGAGGTGCGCACAAAGAGGCAAGAGAGGTGCGCACAAAGAGGCAAGAGAGGTGCGCACAAAGAGGCAAGAGGGGTGAGGCAAGAGGGGTGCAGAAAGAGGGTGCAGAAAGAAGGGAGGTGCAGAAAGCGGAAGAGATGTGCAGAAAGAGGCAAGAGAAGTACAGAAAAAGGAAGAAAGGTGCAGAAAGAAGCAAGAGTGGTTTGCACACCATTAGTACCAATTTAACACCCCCATTTAGCAATAAGTAAGAGGTGACCATTGTAGGTTTGCAAAGGGCCTTCCAGCACGCTATAACACTTGTCGCTGCATTTTTTGTAACGTTTGAGCTAGAAACAAGGTTTTTTTTTTTCAAATTAGCAGATTAAGCAGATGTATTCTGTCGCAAATGCGGAAAATGTATAATAGTGCGAAAGTTGGTGCAGCCAAACAGTCGCATAATTCCAGTGGCCCTGCTCATACCTCTGACTAGGTCCAGAAGTGCTCCTCAGTGGTTCCTTCTTTTTTTGTCTCATTGAGTTTATAGTTTAGCTTGTATGGAAACGAGGAAGACTAAACCTGAGGTTACCACTCCACAACACAGATTACCATAACACATAATCCCACTCTACATAATTCCTATACACTAAATACCACATACTTTCTATCCACAATTTCATGGCACAACATACCAAATAATTTCACTACACACAACATACATTCACTCCAAATAACATTAGTAAAAAACGTTTACATTTACAACGCCAATAGCTCTAACTCTCGCAAATGCGAGACCTATTACATTGCAAATGCTTCTTTAACTAGTAGTCGCATTTGCAGAGTGGTGGAGAAAGGGGGCTGGGCCTCCGACCAGCGCTCAGGAATTGCGCTGCGTAGGACTTACAGGAGGTACCAGGAGGGCTTCTTGGCCCCCTAAGTCCCTCAGGAGTAAAGGGGACTTCATCCCCCAACCAAGAGCGCGCCAGGAGGCACGTTTGCAGAGTGGTGGATAAAGGGAGGCGTGGCCTCCGAAGACCTCTTAGCAATCCCACTATGTGGGACTTACTGGAGGTAACACTGGAGGTGCTTAGCCCCCAAGGACTACCTTGGGGGCCAACCACCCCTCCTGTTACCTCCAGTAAGCCCCACACAGCAGCATTGGTAAGTTCTCATAGCAGGCCACGCCCCCTTTGCCCACCAGTCTGCAAACGCGCTCCCTGGCGCGCGCTCTTGGATGGGGATTGAAGTCCCCTGGCCTCCTTAGGGGCCAACTAGCCCACCTGATACCTCCAGTAACCCCAGATAGTGGGATTGCGGAGAGGTGGACACAGGCCACACCACCTTTCTCCACCACTCTGCAAACGTGCCTCCTGGCGCGCTCTTGGTTGGGGGATGAAGTCCCCTTACCTCCTCAGGGTCCCTGGGGGCCAACTAGCCCTCCTGTTATCTCTAGTAAGTCCCACACAGCTGGATTGCTGAGAGTGGTCCAAGGCCACACACCCTTTTTACCCCACTCTGCAAACACCCCTCCTGGCGCACGGCTGCACGGGGGAAAAAGTCCACTTTAGTCTTGAGGTCCTCAGGACACAAGAGGACCTCATCGCCCCACCAGCAATGCGCCATGAGGCGCGTTTGCAGAGTGGTGTAAAAAGGGGCGTGGCCTCGGACCACCTCTCAGCAATCCCACTGTGTGGGGTTTACTGGAGGTACCTGGTGGGCCATTTGGCCCCTAAGGACCCTTAAGATTCTAGGGGACTTAATCCCCCAAACCAGAACGCGCCAGGAGGCAGAGTGGTGCAGGGAGGGGGCGGGGCCTCTGGCGAGATTCCGGCTTTTTTTTTTTTGTTAGGAGGGCTGTGTGGCCCCCCTTCTCTTAATATTTTGTGGGCCCTGGGGACCCCAGCCCCCAGGGTCCGAAACTTTTTTTTTGTTTTTTTTTTAACAGGAAGGGGGCCACGCTGCTTCCCTCCAGAGGTGGATTTCGGCCCCGGGGACCCCATCCCCTGGGGCTTTGCCTCGCGTTTGGGACTGCGGGGGAGCCCGAATGCCCCCGCGGTCCCAGCCAGCTCCCCACCTCCTGCAGGAGCCGGCATTGCTTTGGACAAGGGGAGCTGCTAACATGCTCCTGGTAGCTGGGTCGCGGGAGGCACATCACAATAAAGAAGCCATATTCCTGCTATCCTCGTGTGCGTGCTCTTTTCCTTCGGGAGCAGGGGATATGTGTCATATTTCTAAACATCGACGGTTGATGTTTTCCACGCACCACCAGTTTGTCTGGGCAGTCGTATTAACCGTACATTTGAGGAGTAGCATGGGAGTGCTTTACCGACTTGCCCCCAAACCTAACCTCGGGACGAGTAATAGTAGGCGTGGACGGCATGGGAGACGGAGACTCGGCGCGCGGAAATCTTCTGATTGTCAGCGTTGCAGCAGAGTTTCACCATGCACGCTACAGCCTCACTCGGTTTGGTGACTGGGCACCATCATAAGCATCTGCTTTGTTTTGGGCAGGATGCCGGCGCATATTAATCTTTTGGTGAAGATCTCCCCCGACTCCGCATTTCGAACAATAATGGGCTGTTGAACTCGGTTGTGAGATCGTTTCCAGCTGGATATTCACACGATTTGTGGACTGGAATGCCTGGAACCTGCTGTCTAAGCTCAATTGTTACGGAATAGCATTCACTTGATGTTGCTTTATTTGTTTTTCCCTAGAGTAGTTCAGACACTTTAGACTGCTTTGGTGTTTTCCGTTATGCTCAGTTTGTTCATGTTTAAACAAACACTCTTTTCCATGCCATGAATTTAAAGTTCGTCAAGTTCAAACAGATGAGGCTTTACTAATGCATTATGGGACTAGTAGGCCTCAGACATTGTCAGAGGAATGAGAAAGTAAGAGGACATTTAGCAACGCTAATGTTGGTGTGTGCAGCTTTGGTTTTGTCCTGGAGAAATAAGCAGGTCTATGTTGCATCGTTTCTGAGCCTTAGAGGAATACATGCAATTGGTGTAGATTGTTATCTGAACCAGGCTGTTTAGCGATAGCGAGACGAGCAGTAACATCCAGATCAACATTTAAGGCAACCCGTCTCCACTTCACGATGTAAATACAGTCAGCCCATTTGCTCAATTAGTGCTATCCGAGGTGGTTTGCGCTAATCTTTTTAAACATTAGAATAGAAGTGGTTTTATTATTTGCAACACGTTTTTAAAATTTGTAACATGCTTGCGTTACTCCATACTCAAAGTGTAATGTGTTATAATATCTAAACATGATATTGGTATTGGCAATTCAAATAAGTATTGGTCCAGTTGTTTGACATTATTATCTGAGAGACACGTTAGTGACAGATTCCTTATCTTAGAATATCCCCTAGTCATTTTTTGACTAAGTTTTTTGGTGATTTTTTTCACTGTTTCTCGAAGTCTCGACTCCGAAGTTGTCGGTAGGGATGCCCGGCTTCAAGCCATGCGACGCCTGTGGTCGAATGATGTCGATCACAGACCCGCATCGGGATTGTCTCTACTGCCTCCGCCACGACACGAAGTCGTGCTCCGACTGCCGGGCCTTGCACCCGAAGGCTTTGCGAGAGCGGTCTCGAAAGCTCCTCGAGGCCCGGCAGTCGGCTCCGCGCCAAGCCCCGGTCACGTGAGAGGTTGAGGGGCCGGTCGCGGAGTCCTCATCGGTCGTCGGGGTCCAAGTCTTTGCACTCCTCCGGTAAGTCGAAGCATAAGAAGTCAAAGAAGCGTCATCGCTCGACGACTTCCCCTCGCCGGTCTCGCGACTCGGCTGAGGGTCCTGTTCGCACCGTCCCCGCGGCTCCGGGAGTGCCTGTGGAGCCGCCCCCGCATTACCCGTCCTTCCCGGGTTCGGGGGTGACTCCGGCCAAGATACAGGAGTACCTGTCGGCCATGGCCCGCTTCTTCGGGCCTCAAGGTCCCCCCGGTGCGACTTCGGGCCCCGCGGGCCCTGATGGGGTTTCTCCGGCGCCGCCGGCGACTGCGGTCCTGACGCCGCCTGTCACACCAGCCTCGGTCCAGGCCCCGGCTCCGGTGCTGCCACAAACCCCGATCGACGCCGGTTGACCCGACGACACCTCCACCGGCGCCGATCTCTCCGGTGCCGTTCGCGACGCCGCCCGAGGCTCCGGGCGGCGTCGTTCCCCGGTTCTCTCCGGATCCGGACATGGCGCCGGACCGGCGTCGCTCGACGCCGGCTCCGACGCCGCTGGGACCCTGGGTCCCTCCTCCTTATTTTGAACCAGAATTGGAGGACGAAGATAACTGGGAGGGGTCTGATGACCCTCTCACACAGCAGTGTGAGTTTGATCAGGACTGGACTGAGGAACTTGGGGATGCCAGTGGTCTGGACACCTCCCCTGACTCTGGCATGCTGTCTCCTCCTTCCGTGGCAACGGAGGAGGGAGCAAACTTTACAACGGTGTTGCGTAGAGCAGCTGGGGCCTTACACCTCCAGTTGCCTACAGTGGCTGTCAGGACTAACAACCTGACGGAAGTGCTTCAGCCGGCGGCTACCTCCTCGGAGCCACTGCTGCCGTTTAACGAGGCGCTTTCAGACGTTCTTTTGGGCACCTTGTCCAAGCCCACCACAGGGGCTCCTGTGGATAGGAACGTGGCCCGACGCCATCGCCCTGCTCCGGGCGACCCCCCGTTCCTCTCTCTACACCCCACCCCCGAGAGCTTGGTGGTCCAAGCCTCTGCTTCCCAAAGCGCCTTCCCTACCGCTCCCCCGGATAGGGAATCCAAACGCCTGGATCAATTTGGGAAGAAGGTCTTTTCTTCCTCCAGTGCTGGCTTGCGGTCCGACAACACCACTTGCCTCTTGGGCCGATATTCCCACTCCTTGTGGGACTCGGTGGCGCAAGTTCTGCCCCAGTGTTCTGAGGAGGTCCGGACACTGCTTTCCTGCACCATTGCGGAGGGAAGAGATGCGGCAAAGTACACCATCAGATGTGGCCTTGATACCGCCGACTCGCTAGGCAGATCGCTTGCAACGACAGTGGCGCTGCGCCGTCACGCCTGGCTGAGGACAACTGGTTTCTCGGGTGATGTCCAAAACTCTTATGGACATGCCCTTTGATGGGGTCGGTCTTTTTGGGACCAAGGCAGACCATGCGCTGGAGCGCTTTAAGGACTCGCGGGCTACAGCCAAGTTCCTGGGCCTTTCTACTGTACGCCCTCCGCAGCCGTCTGCTTTACGCCCCTTTCGTGGCCACGGAAGGGGCGCCCAGTCACGTCCGCTGCCCAGCCACCGGCCCGCGCAGCAGGAGTCTTCACGTGGCAGAGGACGTGGCTCCCGCCGTGGCGGGTCAGGTAACCAGCGTGCGGGTCAGGCCACCCACCCCGCCCCGTCCGCGGCCTCCAAGCCCTACTAGTCCTTCCTTTCAGGTGCACAGCACGCCAGTAGGGGGCAGGGTCCGCCATCACCTTCACCACTGGCGTGCCATCACCTCGGACAAGTGGGTCTTGGACATTGTCCAAAGGGGCTACTCCCTCCCCTTCGAGACTATCCCCCCAGCCATGCCGCCTCAATTCCACCGCATGTCAGGGGATCACTTGCGGCCCTCTTGGCCAAGGGGGCCATCGAGCGCGATCCGACCCCAGAAGTAGGACGTGGTTGCTACTCCCACTACTTTCTGGTGCCCAAAAAGGACAAGGAGGACATGCGTCCTATCTTGGACCTCCGGAACGTCAATCGCTTCCTCCGGAAGGAGAAGTTCAAGATGCTCACCCTAGCTCAGGTCTTGACTGCCCTCGACCCTGGAGACTGGATGGTAGCGTTGGACTTGCAGGACGCATATTTCCACATCCCAGTCCTGCCGGCCCACCGGCGTTACCTGCGGTTCACGGTAGGCCTCGAGCATCTTCAGTTCACCGTGCTCCCTTTCGGCCTTACCAGCGCCCCTCGGGTGTTCACGAAAGTGATGGCGGTGGTCGCAGCTCATCTGCGCCGGGCAGGGGTTTCAGTCTTCCCCTACCTCGACGACTGGCTGCTGAAGGCGGGCTCGTCCCAGGCAGTCGTCTCCCACCTCCAGACTATGGCCGAACTCCTGCACTCGCTGGGGTTCTCCATCAACGTGCCGAAGTCGCACCGGATTCCTTCTCCACAGCTCCTTTTCATCGGAGCAGTTCTGGACACGACGCAGTTTCGGGCCTATCCTCCCGAACGGCGAGTCCGGGATATTCAGGCTTTGATTCCGATCTTTCGGCCTTTATCCTGGGTTTCGGTACGGATGACCCTGAGGCTGCTGGGCCTCATGGCCTCCTGCATCCTGCTGGTCAATCATGCCAGATGGCATATGCGGGCTCTGCAGTGGGACCTGAAGTTCCAGTGGGCGCAGCACCAGGGCAACCTGTCCGATCACGTCCAGATCTCGGAGGGGACTGCAAAACAGTTGCAGTGGTGGCTCTCGAACCGGCAATGGGTCATGGGCAGATCCCTCTCCCTTCCCCAGCCAGAGCACACAGTTGTGACGGACGCGTCCCTTCTGGGATGGGGCGGTCACATGGGAGAGGCGGAGATCAGAGGCCTCTGGTCTCCGGCGGAGTCCCGGTTCCATAACATTCTGGAGCTCCGGGCGATCCGACTTGCACTCAAGGCATTCCTTCCCTCTGTCAAAGGGAAGGTAGTGCAGGTGTTCACAGAACACCACCGCCATGTGGTACTGCAACAAACAGGGCCAGTATGAGCGTCGATCCCCCGATCCGTCTGCCTCTTCGGGAGGATCTTCTGTCGCAGCAGCAGGGGACGGTCCTCCACCCGAACCTGTCCACACCTGCTTGCGTGGAGATTGAGCGGCAGCAGTTGATTCCTTTCGACTTGCCTCCCGAAGTTTGTGATGTGATTCTGGCAGCCAGGCGTCCCTCCACTAAGGTGGTATACGCCTGCAGGTGGAACAAGTTTGTGGCATGGTGCACAGCAAAGGCTGTGAATCCCCTTTCTGCCCCTCTTTCTGAGGTTCTTCTGTTCCTTCTTTCTCTGGCCCAACAGGGTTCTGCCCTGGGTACCATCAAGGGCTATCTTTGTGCAATCTCGGCCTCTCTTAGGCTTCCTGATCAGCCCTCTCTTTTTAAGTCCCCTGTTGTTAACAGGTTTCTTAAAGGCATTACACACCTCTTCCCTCCTGTTCCGTTTGTAATCCTTCAGTGGGACTTGAACTTAGTTCTTACTTTCTTAATGTGCGCTCCCTTTGAGCCTCTGCACAACTGTCCTCTTCGTCTTCTTACTCTGAAGACAGCCTTGCTGGTGGCCATCACTTCCGCTCGGCGGGTGAGTGAGCTCCAGGCTTTCATGCAAACCCCCCCTGTCTGTTCATCCAGACAAGGTTGTTCTTCGGACACGTCAGTCCTTCTTGCCAAAGGTGGTTACTGCCTTCCACATTGGGCAGACCATCACTTTGCCCACCTTCTTTCCGCCTCCGCATCCTTCCAGAGAGGAAGAGAGGCTCCACCGTCTGGACCAAAAACGTGCGCTTTCTTTTTACATCAACCGCACACAACAGTTCCGGGTGGATGACCAGCTCTTTGTTGGCTACGTGGGCGCCAAAAAAGGTCGGGCGGTACACAAAAGGACCATCTCCCGCTGGGTCACCATGTGTATCAAAGCCTGCTATTCTTTGGCTAAGAAGGAGCCTCCTGTTGGACTGCGTGCCCATTCCACCAGGGCAACGGCTGCTACCACGGCTTTAGGCCGCGGTGTTCCGTTACAGGATATATGTCAGGCAGCTACGTGGGCCTCGCTGCACACGTTTATAAAGCATTACTGCCTTGACAGTCAGGTCCGGAGGGACGGCTTCTTTGGCCGTTCTGTTCTCCGGGACTTCCTCGTCTGATCTTTGTTCGCAGACCCACCACCGGGGTTGGTATTGCTGGGGTATCTATTCTAAGGTAAGGAATTTGTCACTAACGTGTCTTTCAGATGCACAAGTTACTAACTTGTGTAACGATATATCTGTAAGAGACAGTAGTTAGTGACAGATTCCTTACCGCCCACCCATCCTCCCCGTTCTGCGAACTGATTTCTAGGGTTAAGGACATCCCTTTCAGGGCCCTAGTATTTTTCAGACACCTATGTCAGCTTCTTGCATGGCTCTGCGTTCCTGGCGCGGAAAGTCGTGTACAGAACTGACGTCAGCGCGCAGGGGCGGCGTCTAAGTACTGCCCGCGACGTCATCCCGGCGATCACGACGCCGACGACGGACGCGGAGCCGCACGACGCCTCCTACCGACGCGCAAGGGTACTGCTACGCAAAAACTTTCCGGATCCAGCCTGACGCCTGGGGATATTCTAAGGTAAGGAATCTGTCACTAACTACTGTCTCTTACAGATATATCGTTACACAAGTTAGTAACTTGTGCTATATAGCCATACTAGGTTTCTACATGATTTTCTGTAGCATTTCACACAATACAGATTATATTGATGCACTAGGCATAGTGTATAATGTTGTAACAGCGTGCAGTATGTGTACAGTGTATGAAAATGCAACCATATATAGATAGAAAAAAAATGGCCCTTACCAGATTGACAAAGGCTGTCGTTACAGCCGAAAAGTGTCTCTCCTGGTAGCTGGGTCGTGGGAGGCCCATCACAAAGAAACCATATTCCTGCTATCCTCTTGTGCATGCTCTTTTCCTTCGGGAGCAGGGGTTGTGTGAATATACGTACACACATACACACACACATACACACACACATACACACATATATATACATATATACACACACATATATACACACATATACACACACATATATACACACATATACACACATATATACACACACACACACATATACACACACACATACACATATACACACACATACACATATACACACACATACACATACACACACACATACACATATACACACACATACACATACACACATATATACACATATATATATATATATATACACATATATACACACACACACATATATATACACATATATACACATATATGCAAAGAACTCAGTCTCAGAACATCCAAATTTCAAGGCAAAGACGAACACGGACCCAGATAGTTGCGTGCATAAAGGTATTTTAATCCATGTTAACACCACGCACCGCCATGACGCGTTTCGTCCCCAGAAGGGCCTTGATCACATGACGCCGTCAGGGAGAGCCACCATATTCAAAGTGCAAATAATGAGCATCACGTGACCATAGGGCCAATAGATATAGAAAACATACTTTGATATATCGTTACATGTATGTATTACAATCAGACTTCTGTTTTGTAGCATTGAATTGTCAAATAATTTAAATAGATGTGCAAAAACTGCAATAGTGTAAAAAAACAGCATGTGCAAAGTAGGCAACTTAAAATACATCCCCATAATGGGGCCAGAGGCACGAAGGGTATGGGTTATCAAAGTAAAGTGCATAGTGCATTATTAAAACCTCATATCCAGATGGCAAAACCAATACCCAAAATATAGCCTCTAAAGCAATGTACGAAGTACACTCAATTGTGCAAAATAATGCAGCTCAGTGCAAATGTGCAATTGTCATATCGCAGAGAATTCCATGGAAAGTTCCATTATCAGCAAGTCTAAAACTAGATGACGGGATGAATTACATCAAACCTACCAATAACAGAAGTACAAAAGATAAATAAATAAATACAAAGGTGCAATACTCATCCATGTATGTGCAATGATTACAATGAAATCATACTATATTATACCCATAATGGGTCATGGAACTCGAGCTTTCTCTTGTACTCTGGACGGTCCCTCATCCCGTTCATAACCCCTAGGAATCATGTAGTTGAAAAATGAATTTAAAATCAAGCAATCTGATTAAAATATTCATTCACTTTTCAAATGTCAAACAACCTTTTAAAACTAGCCTCTAAAATTCTTTATAAATACTTATTGCAACATAAATATCTAAAAATATATAGCCCTAATACCAGATCCCTGGTGTCTTGGTGCTAGAAAAAATTGTTGATATTATTGGACAGGTTGGGGGACCCTTTCCAGATTTATAATAGCATTTAGAGTAAGAGTAACACACCTTTTTAATCTATAAAGCCACATCAGCAGCTCATAATGGGCCACTGTATCTAATCTGCCCTGTACGGTCACGTTAAAAATAGAGATAAAAATAAAAAAGAGGATTGGAGTGAAATAAAGGAAAAATATCATAAAATGTAAAACAACTAATCCTATTGTCTCCCGTATATTAGAACTCATTGTATTCGGGGATCAGATGAATATCTAAAACACAGTCTTGATAGTTGTCACTAAATTGATGCAAGTCAGGGGGATATATCAGAGGCAAGTAAAAAAATCCTCACTCGAGTTGAGCCCGTTTGGGGTCTTAGAATCTAACTCGAGGATGTACCTCGTCTCTAGCTTTCTCAGCAAGGCTTCACGGTCACCACCACGGTGAAGTGGAGGTACCATGTCCACCACAAAATAACTCAAGTGGTCTAGGCAACTATCATGGATTTCTTTAAAATGCCTAGCAACTGGATATGCTACATCATTATTACTGATAGCTCTCATGTGCTGGGGTATACGCTTGTGGACCTGCAACTTGGTGCTCCCAACATATTGCAGGCCACACGTACACCCCAGCACATAGACAGCATACTCAGTCTTACATGTCAATTTTTGGGAAATAACCACCGGGACATCACTAAACGGGATTTTGTAAGATGTTTTATTTCTCCCCAGTTGACAGGCTTTGCATGAAGCACATTTAATAAAGCCTTTAGTGGTTTGCAGCCAAGAGCTGCTGGTTGTTATTTCTGGACTGCTCCTGACAAGCATATCACTCATACTACGTGCTCTGCGAAAAGTCAATACTGGAGCTTTAGGTAAAGTCCCACCAATTATTGAATCACTTTGAACAACCGACCAATTTCTATTAAAAATCATACGCAATTTGTTATGTTGTTGACTATACGTAGTGATTAATCTAGGTGGTTCCATGGTGGTACTGGGGCTCTTGGGCAACACTGCCTGCCTAGGACTGCAGCCCAGTGCTGCGGAGCGAGGAATAGTATTGGCTTTTTTGATCGCTGTATCAAGCATGTTTGCTGTATAACCTCTATCTAAAAATCTTTGCTTACTTTGGTTTTGAGCTACCATGCAGTCAGCATCCACACTGCAGATGCGACTGATACGCAGCATCTCCCCATATGGGATGCTGCGTATCAGATGGTCAGGGTGGTGGCTGGTGGCGTGCAAAACCGTGTTACCCGCTGTAGTTTTGCGATGTAACCGAGTCTCCAGGCAGTTGTTTTTAACGTACACCTCTACATCCAAAAAATTCACGCAAACCCTGCTGACATGTGCTGTAAATTCAAGGTTGAGGTTGTTTACATTAATTTCCTTAATAAACACGTTGGCTGCTGTCTCTGACCCTTTCCAAATGACAAATAGATCGTCAATATAACGATACCATGCCACTATATGGTTACTCAAAATGTGTCCAAAACTGGCCCTAAGGACCTGCTCCTCCCACAGTCCCATGTGTAAACATGCGTAACTGGGGGAGAAGCAGGCTCCCATCGCCACACCCCTCATTTGTTGGAATACCTGACTCTGAAACAAAAAAAAGTTATTTAAGCAAGTCAGGATCATGTCAGATAGCATTTTGTTATGTTTCAGCATATGGAGTGATTTTGTCCGTAAAAAATGTTCAACTGCTTTGACACCATCCATATGATGTATACTAGTATAAAGGGCAGTGACATCAAGAGTTATAAACAGATAGCCATCCTGCCACGTAACTGTTTCAATTTTTCTCAGGAAATCCCCTGTGTCCTGCAGATATGATGGTAGCTTTTTGACATGTTCCTGGAGAAAAAAGTCGATGTACCTCGAAGTGTTCTCCATCATACTATTCTTCGCGGAAATTATAGGTCTCCCTGGAGGTCTGTTGGGGTCTTTGTGTATTTTTGGAATCAAATAGAAAACTGGAATTACCGGATGGTTCACCTTAAGAAATTTGAATTCATCACTACTCAGCAAACCAGCACTCTTCCATGAT
>CAWUFW010008861.1:0-7500 GCA_963921515.1 Calotriton arnoldi
GTGAATGTGGCTGTTTGGATTTCATGATGACCATCTGCTTTATTATACATATATATTTTTTTGTTTGTTTTAATTTACAGGTTTGATTTGTTACCTCAAAAAGGTGGAGTGTGATATTTTTACCCCACCCAGTGGAACCCTCTAACCAATTCTGGTAAGGGTGGAGCCCATTATTCTTGTTTGATAAGTCCTGATGAATGCCACGGACCTAAATAGGCCATTAGGCAGAAACATGTTGACTACTCATACGGTGGGAGGACAGTAATTTTCCTTATTTTCACCGTATTTTTGTTTTTAATAACCATATGGATGCCAGTCACATTAAAATTTAGTTTGACATTTGTAATGGTTTTTTAACTCACTTCTTTTATAAGGGCCCCCACTTAGATTTAGAAGTGCATCCCTGTCTTCAGGTGTATGCCCGCCCCTTATCAAACCAAGTTTTTAGGGGGCGAGGACTGGTCAATGATGAAGCATGACACCAGGTGGTGTGTGAGACCAGTCTTTCACTTTTTGTGAGATGCCAGCACTCACATAACTTTGTAAGCACTTAGGTCACTGAACTAGGAGAGGTTTTTTGTGGTAAACATTGCATGTTGGAGGCTGCCTCTCCTACTACCCTGCGCCTCTTGTTCCCTACCCTGAGTCCTTTTCAGGGGTATATGTGGATAGATATTTGAGTACAGCAGACAGCTGTGGGAACCTTTCTGGGGTAACTTTTCAAGCCTAAGTGTGGGTACTACTAAGTCCGGATTCTATAATCCGTACACGTTCGGCTCCACAACATGGAGACAGAACTAGCGTTTAATGAGGAAAATTATGCGGAAATACTAAGGACACCATCTCTACTAGCAGAAACAGTGGTAGCACAGGTGGTCCAAAACTCGGACGAATGGGAAACACTAACTACTAAGAAAAAGACACAGATACGGACAGCCCTGCATTGAGCTTTCATGACAGAATATCTACGAAAAAACAGTGCACCCAGAGGCTTGGTGGTAACAAATGAGCCAAGATTATTCCTTAATAATAAGGAGTTCAGGATCAACTGGTCTAGGATAGCATGGAAATGCACAAAGGACTGGTTGGTCCTGATTATTAACACTGCCAGGGAATTGGCTGATGCACTCCTCGTTGAGATCCAACAGAGTGAGAGCAAGCTTAAGACCATGTTACAAATATCAGTGTTTAAGAAGAAACTGGAGGAAATAAATAAAGATCACAATGAATACAAGGAATACCTCACTCAGTCAAAGCTTACTAAACTGAAAAAGGATGTACAGAAGTTTGATCGTGATACTGTATACCCTTATACAACGGATGAGTATTATGAGAAACCTCCCCAACAACAGCACAATGGCAAAAGACAAGGAATGAGGGCCACCCCCCAAAATTGGACTTTTAGTTCAGGAGAGGAAAGAAGCACAAGTGGGAGCAGCAGCGACGAAAGTACTGAGGGGTATGCTGGAAGACGGCAGCAGAACTATCAACTCCCGATGATGCAACAACCTATGCCACAATTTGGATTTTGGCAACAACCCTACTATCCATCAGGGTTCGGCTTCCCACCAGGCCCACAACATTTTTTATACAGGGGCCGAGGCAGAGGGAAGGGAAGAAGAAAACAGCCCCCAAGGGTACAATGGAACGATCAAACATCAGTCGCAATGGGAACAAGAAGCAAGGGGAACGGCCCATCAACGAGCCGAGAATAACGAATGTGGTTAACCTAAGTAACCATACTCTCACCAAAGATGAAGAATCCGTCCTCTCCTAGGGTTTGGGTTTCGTTCCAACACCTATGAACGACCCTTTCAGACTAAATGTTGAACTTGCTCAATTTTTTAGGAATATTAAATTGCGTAATCATTTTGGTGACACAAGAAGTAAGTCAAATGAGGGACTTAATACAGGCCTCAAAAGGAAATCTACTTTTGTTCCCCCATCACATACCATCCCATGTCACATATTGGCATTTGAACAAGCTGTTGTAGGGGAGATTGAGAAGATCATTTACAGACAAGAGGAAGGATTCAAGAACCTCACGAGATTGGAACAATCGGCTCTGGAGGGACTTAAGAATAACCTGGACTTGACAATTAAACCAGCTGATAAAGGTGGTGCAATAGTCCTTATGAGTAAAATAATGTATCAGGAGGAATGTACCCGATTACTCTCTGATCGCACAAGCTATGAAATCTATCGGGAAGATCCAACATCCCGCTTGACTAAGAAGATCCAAAGAATGGTGGAAGAGGCACTCAGCCAAGATTGGATTTCGAAAAAAGAAGCAGACTTCCTGGTGAGTAAAGAACCCAGAACACCGAGGTTCTATACACTCCCTTAAATTCACAAAGGGAAGGTACCACCGCCAGGGAGACCAATTGTCTCCGGAATAGAATCTGTCCTTGAACCACTCTCGCAGTTCTGCGATTGGTTTCTCAAACCCATTGTACAGAAATCTTGTTCGTATTTGCGAGATACAAAAGATGTACTATGCCTTCTGCGGGATCTGGAAATTGATGCTACCAAGGACATCTTCATCACCATGGACATCGAGGCACTTTACACAAGTATCCCACAGAGAAGAACACTGGCAGTAGTAGAAGAAATCCTACTTAATATGGAGTGGGAATTCATCACCCCACGGAACTTTGTTCTGGAATGCGCTGAAACAGCTCTAACAGAGAATTTCTTTGATTTCGAAGGAGTGATCTATCATCAGGTCACTGGAACTTCGATGGGCAGCACTTTCGCCCCTAGTTTGGCATGTTTGTATGTACGTCAATTTGAGGATGACTACATCTTCAATGAAAGCAATCCCTTTACAGAACAACTGATGACCTGGAAACGCTATATTGACGACGTTTTTATCGTGTGGCGAGGCAATGAAATTACAGCAAAAGCGTTCGTCGACTGGGTTAACACGAAAGACCATCATTTGAGGTTTACCCACTCCATATGCAAGGACCATGCCATCTTTCTGGACCTTGATATCAGTATGACATCTGATGGGATAAGTACAAAAGTACACAATAAGCCGACAGACAAGAACAGTCTGTTACTATACGAGAGCCATCATCCGAAAGCCCTGCGCGATAATTTGCCCGTGGGTCAATTTTTGCGAGTTCGGCGAAACTGTACAGAAACTGAGAATTTTGAAAAACAATCTGAGGAACTTGAGAAAAAGTTGCTGGATCGACACTACCCCAAAAAACTAATAAAGAAAGCAAGAAAGAGAGCGAGAAACAATCCACGAGAGGCATTACTTGAGACCATTAGCAAAGAGAAACAAGATCAAATGGTCTGTGTTACCACATACACACCTATCTCGAACACTGTCAAGAAAATCATCAAGAAAAACTGGCATATCCTAGATGGTGGAGGCAAGCAGTGGGAACAACCATTGTTCGCATTTAAGAGAAGTAAGAGTTTACGAGATGAACTGGTACATGCCAAAGATAATACATCAAAACAGGAGGATCAAGCTACACTTTGGAATACACAAAGACCTACTGGCCACTACCCGTGTGGTGGATGTGTGGCATGTCCGTTTACTACACCAACTAAAGAAGTAGACATAGGCACTGGGAGACCATGGAGATTGAATAATTTCAGTAATTGTAACACCGAAAATGTAATCTACTTGCTCACTTGCCCATGTAGCCTCCTTTATATAGGCATGACGACAAGGAAGATAAAGACCCGGATTAATGAACATCGAAGCACGATACGATGCAGGAAGACAAACACAAAACTCACGAGACATTTCTTGGAAAAGGAACACAAAGACAGCGATCTCAAGTGGGTGGTCTTAGAGGTGATGAAGAAGGACAAAGCCGACCTCACAAGACCTCTCCACGTCAGGGAACAGAGATGGGTCTATAGGCTACAAACAAATGTGAGGGGGCTGAATGATGAGATACCGTGGTTACAACTAGTACAATAAAATAGTATCCCTTGATGGCATAAATGATACAAACCCTTTTGATACCCATAACAGGCGTGGATTTTCTTCCACGGTTACTAATACCATTTTTAAGAAATGAAAAATCGGGTTATAAATAAAAAGTCGGGTTATAGCTACAACTTTAATTAAAATAAACACCGGTGGCCATATCGCCCCCCACTCATAGCTACTCCTAGCGCCCTTATAGATTGCTTGGAATGACCACATTTTTTGGAATGACCGTATCTGTTGATCTACTACCACTCGTTTTCATCCCTTGTTTTAGATATTGTCTAGCAGGGCCTCTATGTCTGAATAGTCTTTTTGATCGCTTTACATGACCAAGCAGTATTGTATTCCCCATTAATTTCCATAGCCCTGCACTATGACCATAACGTGAAACTTTTGTTGGGAATTAAAGCCCACAATCAACACAACTCTTACCATTTTCGTGGTACACTCTGATCTTTTTTTAAGAGCACCCGTTTAGGTGGCTGTTTCTCCCTTTATTTTGAGTTTCATCTTTGCATCCACGCTGGGACTTAAATAATAGAGGATTACCACAAGCCGGCTCCTCCCGATTCCACTTTCCTCGGTTTCCGCTACTGCGCATGCGCGGGCCGAGGGAATGTCATGATATCGGGCACCCGCTTTGGCTGCCACTTAGGTTAGTTTTGACTGAAGCTACGCCCATAAGTGGACTGTGATCAACATAGTCACTGGCCCGCATTCGATGCTCGTCATTTTACGCGCTTAAACCGGATCACCATATTGGGTCCGCGGCGGCATCTTGACGACAGGCAGGCCAGGCAACTAGATTACACACGCTACGGCGACCCCGGAAACCGCATAATTAGCCAAAGTTTACGTTAGCAACTAATTGGTTACACCCGTGAACACTATAAAAGCCCACGCTTTTCCCTTCCTCAGTCACCATCGGGGAGGCGATCAGTGGAGACGTAGGTGTACTGACGGAAGACTCATCAGTTACAGTAAGAGTATGAGTGATGTGATGTGTTTGTTTGACTCTAGCGGGCTGACCCAATAGGAGCCTTTTGCGCTTTTTGCACTTATGAGTTTAATAACTCTTCTTTAATATGTGTCCTGATACTCTTAACAACTATGTTTGTTTTTCTTATTTTTTCCTCCTATTTTTTCCTCCTGACAGCTTCTTGCCACAAGTGGCATTTCCTCTACAGCCTCCCATGGTGCAAGTAGGTCCCACCACAAGGGTAAGCAAAATGGGACTTGCCTCCCAATATTGAAGTTGAGGTGCACAGATGAGTGACACGTTCGCTGCACACTATAGCCACTTACCATGTACCTCATGTGAATGTGGCTGTTTGGATTTCATGATGACCATCTGCTTTATTATACATATACATATATATTTTTTTGTTTGTTTTAATTTACAGGTTTGATTTGTTACCTCAAAACGGTGGAGTGTGATATTTTCACCCCACCCAGTGGAACCCTCTAACCAATTCTGGTAAGGGTGGAGCCCATTATTCTTGTTTGATAAGTCCTGATGAATGCCACGGACCTAAATAGGCCATTAGGCAGAAACATGTTGACTACTCATACGGTGGGAGGACAGTAATTTTCCTTATTTTTGTTTTTAATAACCACATGGATGCCAGTCACATTAAAATTTAGTTTGACATTTGTAATGGTTTTTTAACTCACTTCTTTTATAAGGGCCCCCACTTAGATTTAGAAGTGCATCCCTGTCTTCAGGTGTATGCCCGCCCCTTATCAAACCAAGTTTTTAGGGGGCGAGGACTGGTCAATGATGAAGCATGACACCAGGTGGTGTGTGAGACCAGTCTTTCACTTTTTGTGAGATGCCAGCACTCACATAACTTTGTAAGCACTTAGGTCACTGAACTAGGAGAGGTTTTTTGTGGTAAACATTGCATGTTGGAGGCTGCCTCTCCTAGTACCCCGCGCCTCTTGTTCCCTACCCTGAGTCCTTTTCAGGGGTATATGTGGATAGATATGGTCAGTGACATCACTGATGACATCACTGATGACATCTGAAATGACATCACTGATGACATCATCCAGTGAATGTGTGTTTCTGTAAAGTTTAAATATGTTTAATATATATAGGGAAAGGCGTATTGAAGAATGAGTGGGTGTATGTGTCTGAATGGATGATTTAGTACGTGCGTGAGTGACTACAAGTGAGTGATTAAACGTATCTTACTGAATGCATGGGTTAGTGACTAAACTGTGTGAATGTCTGTATCCGTCTGTCTGTTGTTGTGTAAGTGGATGCATGGATGTGCGAATAGCTACATGAGTGTCTATATGGGTTATTGATTGGTTCTCTGAGTATCTGTATGGGTGCCTGAGTGTTTGTGTGGGTGGGGTGTGTGTGACTCTGTACATAGATGTGTGAGTGGGTGATTCACTGGGTGCATGATTTCAAGAGTGCATCTGTGATGGACTGGTGGGTGAGTGTGTGTATGGGTGTGTTAGTGAGTGAATGTATATCTCAGTGGTACATGTGCGAGTAACTACATATGTAAAAGGCAGAATATATGTGTGTTAGAGTATTTAAATGGCTATAAGTGAGAGTGTGTGATTGTGAGAGTGGCTGTATGGATGCGTGTGTGCTTGTATCAGTTATTGTATAAGAGCGTAAGAATGTGCTAGTATTTGTATGAGTAAGTGAGCTGGTGTGTGTATAACTGTATAGGTGAGTAAAGGGTAGTTTGAATAATTATTTGTATGACTGACTAGGTGTGTGAGTACCTCTATGGATGAGTGGCGTGTGAGTGTTTATATAGGTGTATGAGTGCATATGATAGTCCTGTACTGAGTGACTGTAAGTATGAGTGACTGTACGGGTGAGTGAGTAGATGTGTGTGTGTAGACCTAAGAATTAGTGAGTGGGTATGTAGTTATTGGTATTGGAGTGTGTATGGTTTTGAGAATGGCAGTCTGTAATTTAGAGTGGGTGTATCAAAAGTTATATTAGGGTGTGAGAAGATGCATGAAATTATCACATGGATGATGTCATCAGTGATGTCATCAGTGATGTCATTTGAGATGTCATCAGTGATGTCATCAGTGATGTCACTGACCATGTCATGAGTGATGTAATATGTGACGTCATCAGCAGTGCATTGCGGGGCGCGAGTTATAGTTAGCTGAACTAACTATAACGGGGGAATTTCACGGGTTTTGTACGAGTGCAATGTCCAACTAACAATAACTGTCCCTAAAACCTATGGTTTTTTCAGTGAATTTCAAAGCTTTTTAAATGTTAATTTCTAACTATAACGTGCCTGAAACCTATGGTTTTTTTCAGTGAATTTGTAAGGTTTTTTAAATGCTAGTTTCTAACTATGCCTACAGAGGTAGGACATGTGAAGAAAGAAGAAAAAACACACAGAAAGAAGCAAAAGAAATGCAGAAAGAAGCAACAGAAGTCCTCAAAGATGAAGAAAAGTGCAGGAAGAAGCAAGACATGTGCAGAAAGAACCAACAGAGGAGCAGAAAGAAGCCTTGTTGCAAAATCATGCTGTGCCCACAACTTTTTC